>MU192808.1:3076-27172 GCA_016904865.1 Pissodes strobi | reverse complement strand
CCATTTTCCTATTTTTATTTGTGAACAACTTCTACCGAATTTGAATTGATAATAATGGACTATGCGTCTCATCACTTAGGTCTAGTCTCGAAGAAAATCCAAACCAACGTTGGACCAAGTACTCTCTTATAGAATGGTTACAGCAAAAGGGTGTTACATTTCCAAGTCTTACCGTAAAGGATGAGATTTAACATATAGTCAAAAAGAACTTACCTTCGAAGAGACAGGTAATATTACAATATAATCCAATAAAAATATCTACTGATGTAATAGTTTCTTTCTAGATTAGACGAACTTGCTTTGCAGCTTGATCATCGTAGCCTAAGACTTACTCCCGATCACTGCCAATGTAATCCTATTAAGATGGTATGGTCAGAATGTAAGCGTTACTATGATGTATCAGTTCGATACCCGTCACAAGCGAAGCTGTTTTAAATTTGTGGAATTAAGCACTTCAAATGATAAAAACCTAGTCCAACTCTTAGACATTGCTTTTTATAAAATAATATATTTTAGATTACACCAGAATAATGAAAAAATTACGCCGATCAAACAAATGCTACAATTACCATGGCCTGAAAAAAATAGATGCTTCAGTTATATTACCCCGGTCATTATTGACCTCCATTCTTGTGACCTGGATGATGATGACGACTATTATTTTAGTGATTAGCAGGAAACAATAGTTTAGTGTGCACATAAGCACAGAAGACACTATTGGTGCAAGAACCTTAAATTACAACATCACTTTCCATCGATTTTGTGGTATTGTTTTTATAATGAGGGAATTATTGTATTTTTTATCACCAGTTAAACTATAGTGTTTTATTATCTTTTGTTCCCTTCCTTTGAGATTACTTGACTGTCGTTTGTGTCATCCGATGCGTTTTGTGGCTCAGTACCGATCGAGGTGCCGATACATGCCAATAGTATTTTAATACTGTATTATAGTACTTTGTTTTAACTGACTCTCTGTGCTATGTAATGCGCTTTTTCAATCTGTTTTTATCATGTTTTTCATTGGTGCTTATTGCAGGTTTGTATAAAGAAAAATAAAACCTAAAATTGTTAAAGTTAATACATTTTTTTAGGACGTCAAACCTTTACTGTTATCTACTCCACTTTGGTTAAGTTACTTTATGTTAGTTTGGGTTATAACTGAGCTACAACAAACTCAAATACAATATTATGCTGTACCGTCGCCAATTTAATATATTTTTATGAGAAATTCTAAATTAAAAATAACTAAGTTTGAACTAAGGCCGTAGTGGCGATATTTACAGCTCCATAATAAGCAAAACCTGTAGAAAAATTAAATAAACCTTTAGGATCCAAAGCGTTTAAGCTGTTGCACAACACAAATAAATTATAAATAAAATTTACTTAGCTGGTATGAAAGCTTTCATCCCCTCTTCTATGAAACGTATCTCAAGCAGTAAACCATGGGGAAAAACTGCTCAAGAGCAGCCAACGCCAAAAATGCCGCCTACCGCAAATGGCGCCGAGATCTGACAGCCAAAAATCGAAATATATTCATCACGACTAGAAACCAGTGTAAGCGGACCATTGACGAGAACAAGGAGAGATATAACGAGCAGACCAAGAACAAGCGTCTCAACTGTCCCAACGGACCAAGATCATTTTGGTCAGTTGCCATAGTTGTCAATGAGGATTTCTCAAAGACGTCAATCCCACCTTTGACCAAAGATAATGGCTCAATAGCAGGAACGGCCAAAGAAAAAGCGAATATCCTTGCCAAAATACTTCCATCAAGTTCTACCATAGATCATCAGGGAAGGACTCCCCCAGCTATCCCCAGAGTGAAGTCCTCAATGCCAGGTCTGATATTTCGCCAACGCGAAGTGAAACGAATACTCAAAAGCCTAGGCACTAATAAGCCCACGGGGCCGGAGGGCACTCCGGCAATAGTGCTTAAGAAATGTGCTGCTGAACTAACAGCTCCACCATGCAGTCTTTTCTCCCTATCATACCGAATTGCATGCTTTCCTTCTAGCTGAAAATGCGCTCAAGTGCAACCAATCCCGAAGAAAGGTAAAAAGACGATTCCAAATAACTACCGTTCAATTGTCTTAGTTTCATGTCCAAAGTCATGGAGAAACTGATCAATGAATAGCTCTTAAAATATCTCGAATCAGCAGGCATCATAAGCGATTGCCAATATGGCTTCCGCAAGCACAGATCAACGGGAGATCTCCTGACTTACGTGACCTACCAGCTGCCATACAGACTACCACCAGCACTGCTTCTATGGCTTTCCAATTTCTTAAGGGATAGAAGCATCCGAGTTGGTATTGATGGACATATCTTGAAGGAATTTAAAATCAATGCCGGAGTTCCTCGAGGGGGTATATTATCTCCTACACTGTTCCTGCTCTATATCAACGATCTCTCAGACAGAACAAACAATTCTATTACAGCTTTGCAGACGACAGCACTCTTATATCCTCATTCATATCGCGGACCACAAAGACCGCTGCTCGTTCCCCACGCGAGCGAGACAATCAGATTGCTGTCATCAATGAGGATATGAAAACCATCGTGGAATGGGGTGAGGAAAATAATGCCCAATTTAACGCAGAAAAGACTCAAGCAGCTGTCGTCTCAAAAAAAGCAAACACCGCAAGACGTGATTTATCAATGACAGGACAAACACTGCCTCTGGCCTCATCCTTAAGCTTGCTGGGTATCAGCGTAGAAAACATCATGTCTTGGCCTAATCACGACACCAAAATCTACAAGGCCACAGCACAAAAGCTAGAAGCACTCTATAGAGCAAAAAAGTTGTATACACCTTATCAGCTCTTACTGCTCTATAAGGCCCAGATAAGACCATCTCTGGGATACTGTTCCCATGGGTGGAGCTCGGCACCCAAAAACTTGCTGAAGATATTGGACTCCATAAAGAGGAGAGCAGTTCGTCTTATGGATGACCCAGAGTTGACATAAGACATCGATAGCCTTAAACATCGAAGGAAAGGGGAGGACCTATCTCTTTACTATCGATACTACTACGAAAGGTGTTCGAACCAGTTACCATTTATGATTCCACCCAGAGTTGTGCCAAACAGAAACACCCGTCAGACACAAGCTGCTCATCAACATATGATTCAGTTGCGAACACCTGGGACGTCCCTGTTGCGGGACTCCTGCAGGGCTGACTCGCTCTGGAATGGACTTTCGAGTAACGTCTTTTCTGAAAACTACAACCTACAGCGCTTCAATTCCACAATCTTCTCCGCATACTCAGTGCTCGTTGAGTGGCGTATAGGATTTTCCTTTTGTGTGTGTGCCCATCATAAAAATATCTGCATATATAACACTCGAAAGAAAAGATAAATGTTCGAGGTCTTTTAGTTTTTGTTTACTACAGAACACTGCTATAAGGTGAAAAAATTAATTAAATGATAAAACAAAAAAAAATCGTAGCTAACCAAAAAACTAATCGCATTTACAGTCAGATTTAAATATGACAAAGTTTACTGCAATTGTAAATTCCAGTTTTTATTAATTTATTTACTGCACTTTACAAATGCTTAGAAGTAAATATTCCTATTACAACTAACAATAAATTGTTAAACAAAATGTCTGCGATTTTGTATACACACTATTCTATGGGCCAAGATTGTTTCACAGTATATTGCTTTTGAATTGAGTTGAATGTTTCTTCAATTAATCATATGCCAGTATGGGATGCATAATTACATAACTTTTCCCGTAGCGAAGATTCCACCTATTCTAAACTTCGTAGGTTTTAGATATTTTTTCCTTCACACCAGATAACAAGACCACTGCATATCTAGGAATTTCTGCTGTAATTTTTCACTAGAATATTAGAATATTATTTGTGTTTGTATTATGTAGGGTTTTTAAGGTAATTTAAGTATCTATTGCAAACCTCACAAGATTTTTTTCTTCGCCTAAAACAAAGTAGATTGCATAAAATTAAAATATTTATAATGGAGATCCAAATATTATCTTACTAGAGTGAAAAAGAAACATATACTACTTATCATAAAAATTGCAACACCTAGAAATAATTTATTAAACTTGACCAAAATTGATATACATATTTGTTCAGCAGTGGTACAATTGATTATAATTTGAAAGCAGTCGGGTAAAAAACCTACATTTTTTGTATGATTTATTTTTATTTTTTATAGTTGTTTAGTTTCTTATCAGCTCTGAATTCCACGGACTGCAGAGCAGTTTAGTTTCAGTATTGTGTTCTGTTAATCACGTTATCATGCCACCAGTAAGAAGACGAGCCGAATTCAGGCAGTTAACACAGTTTGAACGGGGTCGCATTGTGGGGTTACGAGAAGCTGGCCTTTCGTTCCGAGAAATCGCTGACCGTGTTGGACGAAATGTATCTACTGTGTTACGATGTTGCAAATCGTGGTTTCAGGAAGGCAGAGTACAACGAGTTCAAAGCTCAGGCCGACGAAGAAACACTAATGCACGCCAAGACCGTTACTTAAGATTGTTAGCTTTTCGGAACAGATTCATCAGTTCCCTAGCAATTGCAAATGAATGGTTTGGAGCTGTTGGGAGACCTATATCCATTTCATCAGTATATCGACGAATTCGATCATTTGGACTACATTCATATCGCCCACATCTTGTACTGCCGTTGACAGCGGAACATCGACGCCAAAGACTTGAATGGTGTCGCGAACGACTTCAATGGGATGAAGAGAGGAACTCGGTAGTGTTTTCCGATGAATCCCGATTCTGCTTAGGGATGAACGATGGGCGACAACGGGTCAGACGGCTTCGAGGGGAAAGGAGAAATTTGGCATTTTCGGTAGAGCGGCATGTCGCGCGCACTGAAAGTGTTATGATATGGGGATCCATATGCATTGTTTCTAGGTCTCCATTAATCTTCATCCAAGGATCCATGACGGCCGTGCGTTACGTACAAGAAGTGTTAGAACCAGTTGCTATACCCTACATCCAACGTATCGGAAACGCCTTATTTCAGCAGGATAATGCACGACCCCATATCGCCCGTGTAACTATGACTTATCTAGAGCAACGTAATGTTAATGTGCTTCCTGGGCCTCCACGCTCTCCTGATCTTTCCGCATAGAACATGTATGGGACATAGTAGGGAGAAGACTCAGTAGATTGCCCAACCCACCACGAACTTTAGCAGAGTTAAGGAATGAAATTCAAGTTGCCTGGGATACAATACCCAAAGAGGACATCGATCATTTACTCAGAAGCATGCCCAGGCGCATTGCTGACTGTCTAAATTCCCAAGGTGGTTATACCCATTATTAGCATTTCACAAACTTTCCTTGTGTCGTTTGGCCCCAAAGTATCATCAATTATTGTCTATAACATTCTACATAAAATTGGAAAATTTCGTTAAGGTAGGTGCCTTACTTCTAGGTGTTGCAATTTTTATGATAAGTAGTATATTTATCGTTTAGTTTCTTCAAATCACGTGTTCATGAGCATGGCATTTTATTGTTTTGGTTTTGAATTGAGCGTCCTATCTAACCTCATATTCGACCGACAATAGCATTTATTGCTATGAACAGTTATGAGTCCTCCCAAGACTCTGGTGATTCAAGGACACTTTTTTTTAATAAAAACATATTTGAGATTCGCAGTATTATAAAAGTCATTTCCCACTTAAGATGGATAAGAGGACCGATAACTACAACTGTCGAAACGATACGCTTATTTATTATGTACTAAGTTTTTTTTTTATAGGAAAATCCATGGTTTCC
Source organism: Pissodes strobi (assembly GCA_016904865.1). Taxonomy (NCBI): domain Eukaryota; kingdom Metazoa; phylum Arthropoda; class Insecta; order Coleoptera; family Curculionidae; genus Pissodes; species Pissodes strobi. The sequence goes on along the minus strand of MU192808.1, from coordinate 21,413 downwards.
TGGACATTGCCTATAGGAAGGCCCATATGATTTAATAGCAATTGCCTTGAGATAAGTTGAAATTAATGATAATTAATCAAATAAAGAGAAGAACCTTGAAAAACTGGCTTTTATACTCATAAACATGGACAAATGTGTGTAAAAGCTACTTCATCAGGCAATTCAGCAGTATCGAAATGATAATTTTAAATACAGTGACAAATATTTGAAAATCCTCATTTGTCAAGCTTAAGTATTATAAAATATTAAAATAATATTTTAGAATTGAAAACTTTTTCAATGTTTTCATACTTTTTGATTAATGGTTTTTTCAAAATAACATCCAACTCACTAGGATAAATATTCGCTAATAAATTATATAGTGAGAAATATACATTCCAGGAAATATTGGTTATTAACATGTTAAATGAGACCAGAATGTTCGTAAAATGGACGATTTGACTTAATAGTACCTGCTGATGAGAAATTAAGTTATCTACAAGCATGCATTTATCTAATCCACATTAATCTTAAATTCTTGTGAGAAAGTATTAGTTATTATGCTAATGAAGCAATGGTTATTAAATAAAATAAAGTAATATGAAGATTATCAATGTATTTGTTGAATGAGGATCTATCTCCGTTTAAAGCTTTATTGCCTTTGTTGTGATAACTGCATCGTGTTCTCATTAATCTGCATGTTAGCACACTTAAGAGTGATTTATATTATTTAATTAAGCAGCAGCAGCCTAGTAGTCTTTTCTAACAAGATGTTAATTATTACTGACATAAAATTTATTAATAACATTGATGCCCCAGAAGCAATATACATGCTTAAGTGGGATTCGATTACCTTCACGTCAAATTCTAAGTCAAAATTTGTATTTAATAAATTTCCGTTCTCATTAAACATAGTTAATAAAAGTGTTCACTTCGAAGTGTTTTTGATTTTATACTAACGTAAATGCAAAAATTTATTATCTTTAAATATAGGCACGCAATCACACAGTTCAAAGCACATTGATAAAACAAAGCTCATTACAACTCTTAAATAATTATGTTTTATTTATGATGCTAAACATAGAAAATTTTGCTAAAAAGTAAAAAAGGACGTTGAGGCTCCGTCTAATCCGACTTGCGAATATAACATTTAATTAACATACTTTGAATAAAAAAAACCTTTATATCCCGACACACTCATATATTATAGAAATAAATCTACTAAATCGTAAAGTATTATATGTAGTGTTGTCAATTTGGAAAATTTATTGCCATGCACTTTTGCAAAAAAAGGCAATAAGAAATAATGGAAACTACAAAATATTATCTATTATCGTCTTCTTAGACATAACATCTTGGTAGATACGTTGTGACTTATATTAATGCACTTCAATGTTTTGAATGGTTCTCTTAACCACATCACACCATCCATCTCTATTTGAGGACATGTGAGCTGCCTGTGGGAAAGTAACATCTAATACGTTCCTGGTTACATCCACTCAACGGTTCGATGATCGCCAATGTCGTCAAATTGTATCATTTTGTCTGTAAAATTGAAGCACTTGTTCTATGTACCATCAAGAGCATCCTCAATATACGTCTCCACATCTACAGCTCAAAAGTATCGATCCGGCAACGATCAATGTCTGATGGTCTATGTTTCAGAAGCATATAAGATGACCGAGATGACCAGGGCGCCAACCAGATTAACTTTTGTATGCTTAGTGATGTCGCTATCTTGACATATTTTGTTTAATTGCGTCATTGCTGATTTATGTGACGCCTTATTTCGCAGGCACAGCCACCAGTCTGTTCTATCAAGAGTCCCAGATAGATAGCACTGCCGACAACTCCATAGTGACCAATAGTCTGTAATTCAGTATAGTTGTTGTGATCCCCATTGTAATTTATATTCAGTCTATACTGAGCACTAATATCCCCAAGCCTCTTTGGGAGATTAAGCATCTCTATCTGCGAGGCAGCAATCAGCCTCGTATCATCAGCAAATGTCAAGTTAGATAATTTTCTTCCACCAATATTTACTCCACCATGCCAATCGTCCAGTGCCTGTCTTACAAAAATTTGATGTAGATATTAAAAAAGAATGGAGAGAGAACACACCCCAGTCTCACATCTTTGCATGTGACACATTCCTCGGACAAATAATAGTCGTATAAGGACGCGAGGTGGTTTGGAAAGCCCATTGACAGTAGAATATTCCAAAACTTTTTCCATTTCACGTTGTCGACAAAGTATAAATATGTAGGGATGCAGTATTCCCTCAACTTTTCGATGATTTGAATATTAAGAAGTTGCTCCCTAGTGCCTCTGCTCCTCATGAATCCATCCTGTTCAAGGAATTCTACCACAGGTGATAGTGCTCCAAACGTGACCGAAGAACATACAAGAATACCTTGCTGGCATGGGAGATCAAGGCAGGAGTCTATAGTGATCATAGTTGTTGGTAGAGCCTTTCTTATATGATGTTTTCCAATCCTCCGACCACAACAGTTTAAACACATCTTCCGGCACAGTTCATGAAACACCCTCAACCCCCCCTGCCCCATAGAACTAAGGGTTTCAGCGGTGATTGCATCCATTCAAGGAGCTTTGTTGGGTTTTACCTTGTTTATGGCAGCTTGTACTTCAGATAGCAAACTGAAGTTAAATACATTTTGGTTCTGTTAAACAGAATAGTGATCTTTAACGTTCAAACAGGCCTCCTTGCGTGTAATGAACTAGAAGTAAAGGGAATAAGCGAATGAAATACTCCACATGTCAAGCATGACACTGAATTCTAATACACTTTGTCTCTGTTACACGGAATTCTGGTGTTTAATACTAAAGCTTGCCTACTTGCTGGCAATAAACCATAAATTATGAAAAAATAGAAGTGAAATACTACACTTCCTTTAAACAGAATATTTCGTTTCTTGCCTACAATTAATTAAAAAATTGACAACCTCCAATATGTAATCCTATAATTATTCTTAAACAATATTTGCTGCCATTAATTCTAACAGTTTCTCAATGTAATTATAAATTCATTAGTGTGTGCAAATACGTTTGATAAGTGAAGCCATCTAGGTTATTTACAGACATCACTACAATTTAGATCCTGAAAATATTCACTTCATATCATATATCGCCAAGGAAATTAGCTATATTCACTTTCGAAATATTCATTATTTTACTACACATTAAAAAAACATGTCGTACACAATTTGGCAAAAAGTCGCTACATGTTTTCTTGGCATATGTTCAGCAGACATTCTAACGTTAAAGCGTTGGACCAGTCGCATACATCAGCCTTTAACTCGAGAGTGATTTACATTCTTCACTTAATTATTGTAATGGCCATGGTGTTTATTTTTGCCTCTCCTTTCATTCCTCATTAAACTCTATCTATGTAAATAACAAAAATACAACCTACAAGCTTTGTTTCTGGTATTTGCTTCGTAGGAATTAAAATAGTACATTTTTGTTTTGCAATATACATTTTTATTTAATCTAATATAGAACGTAATTGATTTAGGATTTAGGTCAATCAATAAATCATCGCCCCTTCAACGAAAATCTTTGAACGGTACCACGTTTAGCAGCAGTACTATCAGAGGCTGAAATATATGATTTCAAATTTCCTAGATTCATTGAAAGTGTATTTTGCATTGAAATAATATTATTTGATATTATATTTTGTGTTATTTACGACAGATGAGTAAAAGTTTAAACTTGTCTGTTTGCTACCGTAGGAGATATACAATTTAGTTTTTGATACAAACTAACTCCATCTTTATTAGCACTTACTGGGAAAACAATACGTTAAATACAGAAAATTAAATTAATAAAATGCAGTAACAATGTTTTAATGATTTCAAATAATTGTAAGGTAAATGAAACCATATAGGCATTAATGATGAATTCTAATGTATAGGGTGATTCCAAATTAAGTGTAATAAAGTTACAGCTGTCTAAAGAGAAAGTACTGAAAATGGTTTGAATTCAGCTTCAGCTACCACGACAATGCAATTTTAATCAAATTTGCTAAACGAAGGTCGATTTTAAATGAGATGGAGGTGTAAGTAAAAATTTGGCAAATTTTGGTAAAAAGCGGATCGTTTTAAGTAAAAAACGGTATGTTGCCGAAAATGGATACACCTAACCGGTTTCGAGATATTTCGGTTTAAAAGCTTTTATGCATTTGTCGAGGAAAAGTAATTAGTTTTATTTTAATACAGGTATCGCCAAACGGGTGAATCAGGACTGGGGCCAATTGGGTAAAACGATCTTCACTTTGGAAATTCTCTTATTTCAAACAGCTAAGTACCGTTTTCAGGACCGATAGTAGGTTATCGTTAAAGTACACAAAATAAATGTTCCGACAAGCCATGTGCGAATTCGTTTGCTTTAAGCTGTTGACCGAGACGGTTGGTCAAATGGTGGTAAAGATATTTATACAGATATTTTAGTTCTGTGACTTAAAGGGCAACAATTACAATGCTTTAGCTTGCTGTTGAGTATTGGTTGATATCATTGGATATCGTTGGATCATTTTGTGGATTTTTCGGAATGGCATTTCTTCTATGGTCCATGTTCCTATGTGCCTGGTTAGTTCGTGTACCTGAAGAATTTCGTCGCTTGCTCCTGCAGTCTCTATTCTAGCGGTTTTATCCCGGATTCTCCCGGATTCTCTGTACAGTGTCCTTGTAGTCTTGAAGTCTTTCCATCTGTAGTTCATGATTGTGCGTAGCATCTTGCGTTTCAGCGTGTGTAACTTCTCCTGGTGGGTCTTCGCTGCGGAGCTCCAAACCGGTGTTGCGTACATGATGATTGGCCTAACGTATGCATTGTACAGTCTGAATGTCCTTGTCTAGTCTTGACTGCGGCGAGATGTATGGGAAGATTGTGCTGGCTGCTATTCCTGCTTTTCTCCTGGTTCCTTGTATGTGGTCCTTGAATATCAGCTTCCTTGCCAGTGTGACTCGTAGGTACTTGACGGTGTCCGTGTTCTCGATCCGTATCCCGTTGATCGTGATGTGTGTCCTTGTTCTCCTGTTCTTCTGGTTGAAGTTGATTAGCTGCGTTTTGGTCTCGTTTATCGTCAACTTCCACTTCTTGAAGTACTCTGCTATCACCCTGACGCGTTGTTTTATTCTTTGTGTTGCTGCCATCTGCTGTGTGGATGATGTGTATACTGCTACGTCGTCTGCGAAGAGTGCTGTCTGGTTGTTCTGTTTCCTTGGTATGCCGTTGATGTAGATGTTGAATAGCGTCGGCGATATCACGCTTCCACGGGGGAGTCCCTGCCTTATTGTCCTTGTTCTTGATTCTGTCCTGTTGATCAGTTCTGCTGTTGTCCTGTCCTTTAAGTCGCTCATGGCGGTCTTCGTGATTGCCGGCGCGATTACTGCTTCGTGCATCTTGGTGGCCATGGCTTTTCTCCAAACTGTGTCGTATGCCTTCTCTAGGTCTAGTAGTGCCGCTGTTGTCGTCTTCTTGGAATTGCTTGCTGTCATTTCGTGGTCCACTATCCTGGCAAGTTGCATGGCTATCGATTTCCCCTGCTGGAATCCGAACTGTTCTGGGATGATGATTCCTAGTATCTGGAGCTCCGCGTTGATCCTCTTGTTGAGCACTCTTTCGTATACCTTTCCTAAGGTGGTTAGCAGTGATATCGGCCGGTACGACGCTGTTTGTGTCCTGTCCTTTCCTGGTTTGGGAATGACGATCATCCTGGCTGTTTTCCATGTCCTCGGGAAGTAGTGTAGTCTGATGGATGCGTTGATAATGTACGTCAGTTGGACAAGGGCTTTGTTTGGCACCCTTCATGACTATTACGTCCACTCCTGGTGCTTTGTATGGCCTGGCTCTCCTTATGACCTTTTTCAGTTCCCAGGGGCTCGTGATTATCCTATTCGTGTCCTGTGGCGGCAGTACAAAATAGGATGATCCCTGACCTTTGGATGAGTGGTAGACAGGTGGGCGGGGTTATTTAGGAGCTCATTTAACTGATAGCTTTTGATATGCCCACTTCTGTACAGTCTGTTTAAAAATTAGGACGTTTCTTGGGAATTAATTTATTAATTTGAATTATTTGCAATCATAACTTCTTATAAAACCAAAGTTGAAAGGCGAGTATTAAACGGTCAAGGACGTGAAATAATTTGTAATCGTATACAGTTTATGAAACAAGAAGCAGATGCAGGAAGTAATTGATTTCAGTAAAGTGCACGAGCGAGTTTCAGAAGATTAGTCTAAGCACAATTAAGCGAATTAAGCAGGAAGCCGAAAATGTGGAATCTATGGCAGTTACACCTTTCTCCACGCCAAACAGAAAACGTGAAAAAACAAAAAGCAATATAGCTTTGGACGATGCTTATCAAGGTGCGTTACGCGCAATAATCTACGGTTTCCATAACACAGGAAAACAAGTTCCAACTCTAGAGAGAAATCATAGATGGTTTTAAGCTAATGCCAATTATCAGGGATGCGTGAACAGTTTAAGGAGAGGTATAAAAATATTGGGTTTCGTTGGAGAAAGACTAAAACCAACAGAACAATTTAAATGGAAAAATCTGACATAAGACGCCGAAGAACGCCCATTTGTTTATATGGATAAAACATACATACAATCCAAAAATCTTGGAGTGACGAAACTGTCGAAGGCATAAGACAACCTGTATCACAAGGCACATGCCTAATAATCGTGAACGCTGGAGGAGAAGATAGTTTTGTGCCAAATTCATATGTCAGATCGAAGTCGCACTGCAGTACTGGGGATTACCAGAGAGAAAAGAACTAAAATGAGAGGCGACAGGCTGTCAATCGATTTTGTATACGCATGTGCAAGAACAAAGTGTATAATTGTCAAAATCAAAATATCATCAACCAATGTAATTGCCATTAGCTTAAAATATTTTTCTCCCGATACATAGTGGTATTGTTGCCAACGGAGCAGACTCAAAGTCACCAAAAATGGGTACATCGACATGAAAGGTGCCGACGCTTATTGTTGCCTCTCTATTTAGTTGTTTTCTGTCTGGGATGACCATAATGAGGTGAATTATGAAAATTATGAAAAGTGGGTAAAAAACAACCTAGTCCGAATTTACGCCCTAACAGAGTAGTAGTAATTGACAACGCGCCATATCACAACAGGCAAATAAATATGTGTCCTACATCATAAACAAAGAAAGAAGACATGAAAAAGTGGTTAGGCGAGAAAAATATATAAAAATGGCGAAACCAACGGCAACACTTATCAGATCGATGCGATATTTTCCAGTGAAGGACACACCGTGGTTCGACTACCTCCGTATTATCCTGACCCTAGCCCTATTGAACTAGTGTGGGCACAGGTAAAAGAGTTTTTGTCGAGAAGGAACGTAACTCTTAACTTGACAGATGTTTTGAAATTAACCGATGATATTTTTGAACAGTTTACGGTGGAGCAGTCGAAATCACGCTGCGAAAAAGCAAAGATAATTGAGATTGAGTATATGGAAAGGGAATCTATGGTGGACATTATTGTAGATGAGTTAATAATAAATTTGCAGGACAATGACAGCAGATGAAAGCTCTGATGATAATTTGAGCGAGGGTACCTTTTCGCTAATAGAAGAACTACCAACAAGTAAGTAATAAATATACTTATCTATATTTAACCTTTATGTAATATTTTGTAATATTTGTTCTGTTAGATTATTAATATAGTTCTTGATATTATTAGTATATATAATTGAACCATTTCGGTATGTTCTCGGGTTGGTGAAGCAGAGACACACAACTTATTTCACAACTAATTGCATTTATTACGCAAATTTTACATGAAATTGTTGAAACGGCACAAAATAATTAAAGCGTATGCTTTGTCCATGCAAGTCTCTGTAGCACTGTTTTTTCTAGGCGGTTCGGGGTGGATGTCGCGCCACCATGGTCAGGGCCGCACTCAGGCGGTTTTAAGAATAGGTTTAAAAAACGTTGTACGAAACAACAATAATTGAAAATTTTTTTCTGACCTTGTTCAGATGTACGGTATTATTTGTATTTTTTACAGTATTTTGTACTAGCCAAGTGCTGCCAATAAAATTTCTTTCATTACATGATGCGAAGTAATAAATGCTCATTAAATATGCGCAACACACACCTGATTTTACTGCCGACTTGGCTTATTATTACTCCAACCATAAATATCTTAACAATAAAATCATAATTATTACATAAATAGCAAACAGGTAAACAGGACTAGTACCTATCTCAGCGGTCAAATATGAATCCAATTCCGCTTTTATTTTCTACGCGAAGTATATACTTTACTAAAATTTGGTCTTTCTTTGTCGTACACTGATTCTCCTTTTCTTTCATCTGCGCATCGCAGGGTTCTTCTTAACTTGCATGCTGTACAACTTACGAATTCCATTAACATTATAATTTTGGCACATTCAAATGCTATGAAGGCCTACTTCGTTAAAACTTTTTACTGACTTTTCTTGGGTTTTAATATATTTATCATTTTCACTATAACAAATCCAAGATTTCTTAATTTAAAAAAATTTAATGGTGAATTCTATACATTTTGACAAAAGCCAGTGACAATACTGGGCATAGACTTGCAAAATAGCAGTTTTTCAATAAATTCCAAATTATTATTTTTATTTTTAATATGCTATGTTCTGAAATATTTTATTTGTGTCTTTGTTCTTTTATTGGCTTTATGGAACTTAAGTACCTGCTTTAAATAAATATGGATTTTTTAAGCCAGTATCAGTACTAGTTGGTATTTTTAATAATATTTTAATTATTTTTTTAGGAGTATGTTAAATACCTTATTCATGTTCTAATTTTTATTGTTATTGAACCTGCGATTGATCACCCAGTTCTTTTGGGATTTTATAAAATTTTATGTAAAAACCATAAATTCTCCACAAAAATGTCAACTTTTAATGGTGCTGATTGTTAATAACCCAAAGTTCGCGAACGCTCGTAGCGAAAAATAAAATACGGTAATTATCCAACACTAATTTTCACTTGGTTACTGCAAACTTTGGCTTTAACTGATTTTTATCCTTACTTACCTCGTTTAATTTTTACATAATTCTTTTAGTTATTTATCAAATATCTTCAATGTAAATTTACATTCTCCCAATATAAATATATTTTATAAATCAAACAATTGACATGTTGCAGTTTTATATTAACTTAACAAGCAGCCTCTAGTACAGTCAACATACACTGCACCCAGATAATATTATTTATATTATTAAAAATAACTTGGATTTTTTATATAGTAGTATATAGTACTTGCTTATACAAGTCGGCTCTGTATTCGCAAACTTTTTTAACTTTCTACGAGCACTGCGGATTAAGTTTAATAAATAATATGGCAACTAATGGAATATAATAACAGAGAAGTTAATAATCCATAATCAAAATATAGATTATGGATAAAAGCCCATTACGACTTGTATTACATTTAGTACGGTAACTGCATCAGTATTTTAACTAATTCATATGTCAGCATTAAACAGTCCTAATAAGTGAACTCGCGTTATCCAGATTCCCAGTTCTCACAATTTTAACGTGCCGAAATACAAAATATTGATCTCTTTATCATGGAAGAATTATTTACTTTATTTTATAAATTACGGCCTCTCTAAAGCTGTCATGTATTACAGAATTAATGACAGAAAAACATTGTTAGAAGTTATGGGACAAGGGCGCCACCCGGTCTAAAATTGGACGTCCGTTTGATCAGCAGGAATTAAGAGACTTAGTCATAATGTACGTAGAAGCTAAGAATTTGAAAACTCCCTATGCGGAAAATAAGCCTTGAAGATTGATATCAGAGTTTTATATGAAGGCTTCCAGAGCTATTCCTCAAAAGTCCTGAACATCTGCACAAACTTAGAAAGGCTGCAAGTTATGAAAAACTTGTAAATGTGTCATATCAAATGGCTTATCCAGGAACTTTAGATACCACTTCAAAGAATGTAGGGTTGAAGGAGTCACAGTTTTTACACTTTTCACTTACAAATGCGCCACCCGGTCTAAAATTGGACGTCCGTCTGATCAGCAGAAATTAAGAGACTTAGTCATAATGTACGTAAAAGCTAAGAATTTGGAAACTCCCTATGCAGAAAATAAGCCGAGTGAAGATTGATAACAGAGATTTATATCAATGCCTTCTGAGCTATTCCTCAAAAAACCTGAATATCTGCACAAACTTAGAAAGGATGCAAGTTGTCTGCACCTTTTATGAAAAGCTAGAAAATGTAATTAAAGAAAATGATCTGGATGATACGCTTGCTTTTGCTTCAGACCAGACAAAACGGTTTTCGATGTCCTACCAGAGTAAGGGCTATTGTACAGAAAGAATGGCATTGACTAGAGTTTCTGGGGGCTTAAGCAAGTGTTTGTCACATTTAACGGGTGCTGCAGTTTGAATAAGGCGGCTGTCATCTCAAACGCTTAACCAGGAGCTTTATATATCATTTCAAAGAATGTATGGTTGGAGGAGTCACAATTTTTACAGTGGTTCAAATCTGGTTTTCTCTCTTTAATTAAAGAAATGTGCCACAATAATCGCCTTCAACATGAAGTTCTTCTGTTATATGATAGTCATTGCAACCACATTAGTATTAGAATACCGAATGCCGAAGCAGAATGCAACGCTTAGTAAATTTGAGATCTGAGAAAACTCATAATTGTGTGGAAATATATAGATGATAGAAGTTTGGGTGAGATCAAGTTAGATTACGTAAGTTTGGTTTACCAAAATATACCAAATAAATGTATATTACTTCAACTCTCGTTCTTTTTCACATTTTAAAACGTTATAAGTGTGGTTGTAAAACGCAAAAGGCCATTTTCATTCGATTTGTCTCACATTCCTCGATCTAACGATATGAAACACGACTAGTCTGTCGTGAGAAACTGAGTCATCCTCACTCACCCACCACAATCTAATGTAAAAAATTACTTTTAGCAGATTATGCAAGTTTAGTTTACCAAAATATACCACATAATGCCTATTACTTCGTTTCGTTCGTTTTTACAACTTAAAACATTAGTGGTGGATGTAAAAACTGCATTCGATTCGTCTCTCAATCCCCGATATAACGTGGTTAGTTTCACTTAGTATCAACTAATTTAGTCATTTGAATCGGTTCCAATATGTTATAATCAATTTTAATAGGTTTGGTTAGTTTTGATTAGTCGTCTAATCCATTTTAGGTTAATTTCTCTTGGTCGCAATTTTTTTTACTTATTTGAGCCGGTTCCGTCACGTTATAATCAATTTTAATAGATTTAGTTACTTTTGGTTAGTCGTCCAATCAACTTTCTGATAGTTTCCCATAATCTTAACTTATTTTAGTCATTTGAACCGGTTCCGATACGCTTTAATTAATTTTATTGGATTTGGTTAGTTTGGGTTAGTCGTTCAATAAACTTTCGGTTAATTTCACTTAGTCTCAAACTATTTTATTTTCATTCATTTGAGTCGGTTCCGATCCGTTATTATCAATTTTAATAGATTTAGTTAGTTGGTTAGTCGTCTAATCAACTTTCGGATAATTTCACTTAGTATCAGCTTATTTCACTTAGTATCAGCTTATTTAATTTATTTGAACCGGTTGCGTAAATACATTCTTTACTACGGTACAGATGGCTTGGTCTCTGTAGCGCAGTAAACAATGGTACCAAAATAACGCGCAAATCCCACATACATTTCTTACTACGCTGCAAATGTTTACACTATCTGTATCGTAGTAAATAATGTAGGCCTACTAACTGCGTACTGCTCATCCCTTTCTTACTGCAGCATAACATATACAATTTCTATTATAGGTAGAAATAGTTTAAATATATCTGTCGTATACACATTGCAAAACTATTTCATATATCGTTTCCTATATTTTCGAGGCTAAGGAATTCGATTATCATTTTATAGAGGGTTGGGATGAGTGTTAGTTTTTTTTTTGTAAAACCTAAATGTGAAAGTAAGGATACCATTGGCAGCGGTTTTTTTAGTGCCTTCCTCCTTTTATGTGATATCACTGGCCCCGTTAAACTTTCTGAATACCTACTACAGCAATTATTGCAGAAACAAGCACTTATCACATTTTGATTGCGTTTTCTTGAAGTAGCTAGACAAATGAGACAACATTGAGAGAAATTATCCGACGAGAGTGGTAAGTAACAGTGCTGTACGTGTTCACGGTCTCTGGCCTATTACTAGAAGATTTCACAAATTAAGCTTTTACGATTTAAATATTTGGCTCCGAGGGTGTTCGAAAGTGCTTTATCAAGTAAAAATAATGTTTAATTTGTGAAATATTCTAATAAGTAGGTCACTTACTTTGGATAACTTACTTGCGTTCCCATAAAGTTTTTATGTGGCCAATAATTAAATTGTGATACAATAAAAGACATTCGTTTTGTACAAACTTTTCATTCTTTTCTTGGGCGTCCTCCTCACTAGTGGATTAGAATAAGCGTTGAATTTCTGTAATAATTGGCATTCGAGGGATTTTAGAAGCTATGTGCTGAGTGTTCAACAACCATCCCAAAAATTTTTGGGTCACATGGATTATACAAATCGACAAACTGATGGTCTCGGGGAATTTTAATGCGTTTCTTTCCGCTAAATAATCGTCTGTCATGATGACGTTGGGGAAGCCTTGGCCTCAGAATTGTTGATTTCGTAGGGTGTAACTTAAACATGAGTATGTAGTTAGTTAGCTTCACTTTGTTCAGGGTTAAAAACGCATGCTAAAGGTACAGTGCCCATTTTAGCAGCAGCAAACCAAATCGTCACACATGTATTCGTTTGGTCGCAATAAGATACTCTGGAATTAATAAATAACATCTCAAGATTTTGTGTATTTGCAGCAAAATATTGAACAATAAATATTGTATGATGTCTTAAGCAACGGATGATCAGTACGCCGTTATTTGACCTACAGTATTTACTACATTACAGATAAAAATCTGCAGCGTAGTAAGCAATGTATGTGGGATTTTCGCGTTGTTTCGGTAACATTGGTTACTGCGATACAGAGACCATGCCATCTGTACCGTAGTAAAGAATGTATTTACGCGAACCGGTTACGATACGTTATAATCAATTTTAATATATTGAATTATATTTGGTCAGTCGTCAAATCAACTTACGGTTAGTTTCACTTAGTCTTAACTTATTTTAGTCATTTGAACTGATTCCGAGACGTTATAGTCAATTTTATTGGGTTTGGTTAGTTTTGGTTAGTCGTTATTAACTTTCGCTGAGTTTCGCGTATTAACTTACGCTTAGTTTCAAATTATTTTAGTCATTTGGACCGGTTGCGATTCGTTAAAATCAATTTTAATTGATTAGGTTATTTTTGATTAGTTTCACTTAGTGAGCCGGTCCCGATACGTTATAATCAATTTTCATAGATTTGGCTAGTTCTGGTTAGTCGTCCAATCAACGTTCGGTTAGTTTCCCAGAGTCTCAACTTATTTTAGTCATTTGAACCAGTTCGGATACGTTATAATCAATTTTATTGGATTTGGTTAGTTTTGGTTAGTCGTCAATCAATTTCCGTTTAGATTCACTTAGTCACAAATTATTTTACTTATTTGAGCCGGTTCCGATATGTTGCAAACAATTTCAATAGATTTGGTTAGTCGTCCAGTCAACTTTCGGTTAGTTTCACTTAGTCTCAACATATTTTACTTATTTAAGCCGGTTCCGATACATTATAATCAATTTTAATATATTTTTGTTTAGATTTGGTTAATCATCCAATCACCTTTCGGTTAGTTTCACTTTGTCTCAACTTATTTTAGTCATCTGAAACGGTTCCGATACGTTATATATAAACAATTTTAATAGATTGGGTTAGTTTTGGTTAGTCGTCAATTCAAATTTTGGTTAGTTTCACTTAATATCAATTTATTTTAGTAATTTGAACCGGTTAGATACGTTATAATCAATTTTAAAAGATTTGTTTATTCTTGGTTAATAGTCGAATAAACTTTCGGTTAGTTTCATTTAGCCTCAACTTATTTGAGCTGGTTCCGATACGTTACAATTAATTTTAATAGATTTGGTTAGTCTTGGTTAGTCTGCTAATAAACTTTCGGTTAGATTCACTTAATATCAACTTATTTTAGTCATTTGAATCGGTTACGATACATTACAATCAATTTTAATAGATTTGGATAGTCTTGATTAATCGTCGAATCAACTTTCGGGTAGTTTTACTTAGTCTCAACTTATTTTAGTCATTTGAGTCAGTTGCGACACGTTATAATCAATTTTAATAAATTTGGTTAGTATTGTATAATCGTCGAATCAACTTCCATTTAGTTTTACTTCGTCTGAACTTATTTTACTTATTTGAGCCGGTTCCGATAAGTCATAATCAGTTTTAATAGATTTGGTTAGTTTTGGTTAGTCGTCTAATCAACTTTCGGTTAGTTTCACATAGTCTCAACTTATTCTAGTCATTTGAGTCGGTTCCGACACGTTATAATTAAGTTAATAAATTTGGTTACTTTTGGTTAGTCGTCTAATCAGCTTCCGGTTAGTTTCACTTAGTCTCTACTTAATTTAGTCATTTCAGTCGGTTTCGATACGCTATAATTATCATAATACGTTCTAATCAACTTTGGGATAGTTTCACTTAATCTCAAATTATTTCACTTATTTGAGCTGGTTCGTTATAATCAATTTTAATAGATTTGGTTAATTTCGTTTAGTCGTCTAATCAACTTGCGGTTAGTTTCCCCTTCCTAGATCTGTGGTTAGTTTCACTTAGCCTCACAACCTATTTCAGTCATTTGAGTCGGTTCCGATACCTTATAATCAAGTTTAATAAGTTTGGTTAGTTTTGGTTAGTTGTCTAATCAACTTCCGGTTAATTTCACTTAATCTCAAGTTATTTTACTTACTTGAGCCGCTTCCGATACGTTATAATGAGGTTTAATAGATTTGGTTAGTCGTCTAATCAGTTTTCGGTTAGTTTCATTTATTCTCAAGTTATTTTATTCATTTGAACTGGTTCCGATACGTTCTAGTCAATTTCAATAGATTTGGTTAGTTTTGGTTAGTCGTCCAATCATTTCACTTAGCCTCAATCTATTTTCCTAATTTGAGCGGGTTTCGAAAAGTTATAATCAGTTATGCATATACCGTGTCGTGACGTTCACTAAAATTTTCCGTAAATTTTCCGTATCGTGATGCGACTTTGGAAACTCACTGTCAAGAAACAAAAGTATTCATCTGAACCGGCTCCGATACGTTGTAGTCAAATATACCTAATGTTTCTGGTTAGTTTTCGTTCGTCGCCAAAATTCGGTTTGTTCTGGTTTAGTTTTAACTTACTTTAGTTTGTGTAACCTATTTCGAAACATTTTAGCTCTTTTTGGTGCTTTTGGTTACTTTTGATTAGTTTTGGTTAGTCATTCAATCAACTTTCCAATATGATATAACCAATTTTATTTTTTGGTTAATTTTGGTTAGTCGCCAAAATTCGGTTACTTTGGGTTATTTTTATCTTACTATGATATTTTAAATCTGTTCCGTGCCATATTTGGTGCTTTTGGTTAGTTTAGGTTAGATTAGGTTAGGTTGAGTTAGATAGTCGTCGTGTGGAGTCAATCAATATTCAGTTAGTTTTAATTTTAGTCATTTCAATCGGCGCCGATACGTTATAATCGTATTAATGGTTTAGGGCAGTTTTGGTTAGTCGCCAAAATTTGGTTCGTTTTAGCAAAGTATATGTAAACTAGTAGCTCCACTCCCCCAAATATTTTCTGCCAGCCGCCAAAAATCCGCAGATTGTCGGCAGCATGTGGAGCGTTTTAGTTTAATCAGTCGTTCGTATGTAGGCAGAGTGTACAGAACAGAGTCGGATTTGTGAAAATCCTTAATTTTATTTCTATTTTAATATTTTATTCGGACTTCGGTGGAAATATATACGAAGCAATGAAAAATACAAGGCAAATAGGAAAAATCTATAGTCGGATTAGTGAATAGATATGTTAATAAAATTAGGTGAAGGAGGCGACAAGACCGGAAAAATCGTCTAGGTGTCAGATTTTTTTTTTATAAGTACATATAACGATAATGGAATGCTTTGTAAATACTAAATATATTTTGGCCCTGTGAAACTGACCCAAAGTTTAATCCACAACTAACCCAAACTAACCAAATCTACTAAAATGGATTATAATGTATCAGAACCGGTTCAAATAACTAAAATAAGTTGAGACTAAGTGAAACTAACCCAAAGTTGATTCGACGACAAACTCAAACTAACCAAATCTATTAAAATTGATTATAACTTATCGGAACCGGTTCAAATAACTAAAATAAGTTGAGACTAAGTGAAACTAGCCGAAAGTTGTTTGGACGACTAACCCAACCTAACCCAAAGTTGATCCGACGACTAACCCAGACTAACTAAATTTATTAAAATTGATTATAAGGTATCGGAACCGGTTCAAATAACTAAAATAAGTTGAGACTAAAAGAAACTAGTCGAAAGTTGTTTGGATGACTAATCCAAATTAACCAAATAATTAAAATTGATTATAACGTATCAGAACCGATTTAAATGATTAAAATAAGTTGAGACAAAGTGAAACTAATCAAAAGTTGAATCGACGATTAACCCAAACTAACCAAATCTATTTAAATTGATTATAACGTATCGGAACCGCTTTAAAAGACTAAAATAAGTTGAGAATAAGTGAAAGTAAGCGAAAGTTGAATCGACGACTAACCCAAGCTAACCACATCTATTAGAATTGAAAATGACGTCGGTATTGTAACCGTTTCAAATGGCTAAAATAAGTTGAGAATAAGTGAAACTAACCGAAAGTTAATTGAACACTAACCCAAATTAACCAAATCTATTAAAATTGATTATAACGTATCAAAACTGCTTCAAATGGCTAAAGTAAGTTGAGAATAAGTGAAGCTAACCGAAAGTTGATTGGACTACTAACCCAAACTAACCAAATCTATTAAAATTTAATATAACGTAACGGAATCGGTTCAAATGATTAAAATAAGTTGAGACTATGTGAAACTAACCGAAAGTTCAATCGACGACTAACCCAAATTAACCAAATGTAATAAAATCATTATAACGTATCGGAACTGCTTTATATAACTAGCATAAGTTGAGAATAACTGACACCAAACGACAGTTGAATCGACGACTAACCCAGACGATCAAAATCTATTAAATTTGATTATAATACTCTTCCTAATTTATTTTGAAAACCCACCCCTAATCCAAGATTCTGGTTGCGCCGCTGACTGAAAGGATAAATACAAAATTAGTAAAGTTCATATTTACTCCGATATATTTTACAATAAAACTTATGGTTTACAGAGCAATTGTTCATAATTTTTCAGCTAAAAACTTGTGTGAATTGTATCAAAATTCGTTTACATTGAGCTCAACTGACCTTAAAGGATTTTTGTTTCTTCTATAGGATTTGCGCCATTGAAAGTATTGGCTTAGTTGGTCCACCAGGCACATGTTAAACTAGCTATAGGTGGAAATTCATAAATCATTTTTAATGTTAGATTCCGTTTAATTCCAATATCTCACATATACGTTTAATAAGTCTATTTAAATAGCGAGCGGAGAAATACCTATGCTAACTATCAATACAATACCTACAATAGGTTAAGACTGTTAAGTAATATAGATTTATCATGTATTATATACACACTATGGGTAAAGAAATCAAATCATTCTATTTTCGTACCGATATAATAATTATTGAAAAGTAGTATAATTTGAGTTAATAATATTGGTGCTTAATGAATACAGCAGCCACTGAAAGAGAATATCATGGAGGCTATTACTGTATCTGTTGATTACGGATCGAACTCTATTTAGTCCTTTATTGCCTTTGGTGCGGTAACTGCATCACTGTTTTAATTAAATTATATGTCAGCCTTAATTAATGCTAATAAGTTAAGTGAACTGGCGTTGTCCTGATTTGCAGGCCTCAAAAGCTAAACACGCCGAAATACAGGGGCCAATAACTGGATATTTGATCGTCAAACAGTAATGCGAAAGGTAAACGTTATCAATCGATAGTGGGAGTTAATTTTCCAGATAATCCATTGATAAAACAGAGTTTATATTTCGGCCCCACTGAAATAATGTAATTACATTTGTATTAACTGTGTGTAAATGCGAATTTATTATAAGTTCATTTTAAGCCACATTGTTTCGTATTAATTTTTGATCACTCCATTAGGACTCTATTATTGTGCTCCATTTTAACATTTATATTATATCGCTAAGGCTGTTGAATATGCGATTTTTAAATGTGCCTTAATGGA
>JAEQML010060440.1:0-27173 GCA_016904865.1 Pissodes strobi | reverse complement strand
AACACGGCTATTACCATTATTTTATTAGTTTTAACTATGGATCAACTTCTAAATTATCCGCAATTTTAAAAAGTGCACTTATTTTATGAATTTAGATAAATGTATTGTTATTTAATGATTTATCCTGTTTTCATGTATTAAAATCACTGTTAACTTCCCTTCTTACCAAATAAATTCCAAATAAAAACTCAACTTTTTCTAAACAAATAGTTCTAGAAATTATCCAATAAAATATACCTCTAGCGTCGCGTCGCCGCCTTATCGAATCCCGCCGATGTAAATCACAAAAATGCAATATTGAAAATAATTTCTATTATTTGACAAATTTTCTATTACAATCAAAGGAAAGACCCCTCGAGCAAAAGCTCTCGGTGTCTTTTTAGATTGTAAACGAAAATTTGTCGCACAGAAATTTTTGGCGGCCTTAAAAACGTTAAAAATATTTTGGAACCTAGAGGCTCTATTCAGGGGCCGAGAGTTTTTGACGTCCAAAATGAGAGTTTGAGTTAGTTTTGTTCGGCGGGCGGCCCTATACACGTAAAAACATTTTTGGAACCTAGGTGCACTATTTAGGGGCCCTTGTGATTTGGTCCGAAAGGGTTGAAATTCGGGTTAGAGGGGTTTTCGACGACGCCGAGTTCGAATCTGACGTCCGTCGGCGTCGGCGGGAACCTACCGCGAATAGGTTCCGCGGTAGGAGCTGGACGAGGTTGAATTTTGGTGATGGGCGAACGAGACCCTCAAAAAGTCCTTCAAACGTTTTTGACTTAAAAAAATGTATTCCACGCGATTTTCGATACGAGGAACCTATTTCCCGGAACGGGTGCCCAACGATTTCGAAAATAGAAAATCGCCATTTTGGATGACGTGTAGGAGTTTGAAAAATTTAATTTTTACGTTAATAATATGTAAATTGACCCCTTTAATCGTCCCCGTCATGAAAAGGGATATTTAAAAAAAAAAAAATTCGAAAAATTCAGGGGGTATATGCCTTCAAAAAAATCGAGATTTTTCAAACGTGATTTTCATATTTTCTCCATTTTATCGGTAACGAATATCTTATCTTTTCGCATCGAAAAGGCCGTATGATTTTTCTGTACCGAAATATTCCGACAAAAGTTTTTGGAAAAATTAATTGTTTTACCACCCTGTATATGATTTGAAAAAAATATAGAGAAAGAGAGAGAGAGAAAGAGGGAAAAAAGACAGAGAGAGAATGTGAGCTGGAACATTGTGAGACAGGTTAGAGGAATATTTGGGAGTGCGGAGTTACGTCGAGCGAAGTAGTATTAATATAAGAGCGTTGTAAGACATGTTAGAGGGGAATTTGGGAGCGTGGAGTTACGTCAAGCATAGTAGTATTAATATAAGAGCGTTGTGAGACATGTTAGAGGGGTATTTGGGAGCGTGGAGTTACGTCGAGCGTAGTACTATTAATACAAGAGCATTGTGAGACAAGTTAGAGGGGTATTTGGGAGCGTGGTTACGTCAAGCGTAGTAGTATTAATATAAGACCGTTGTCAGACATGTTAGAGGGGTATTTGGGAACGCGGAGTTACGTCCCTTTTAAAATAAAAGGGTACCACACCCCGTTTTACACGATGTTTCACAACAGCATACCCGGTAATCTAACAAAAGATATGCGTTACTACGCTTTGTAATTGTAACAAAAAATGCTATCTGGCAATCATCAACCAGCAGGTGAAAACTTAATTGCCACAAGGCACTTTCTCGGAGGTAAGTCCAAACGAGAAGAGAGCGTCAATTTTAACTTCCTTCCATATATTCTATATTCATACGCATCTTCGGAAGGCGCTTGCGTCAAACGGGTCGGAGTACCTACTGAAATCCACTCGTAGTAATAAGGTTGCGACAATCAATACAACAATTTAACGAATACACAGAGAAAATCGTGACATAATATTCAGATACAATAGAACAATACAAAATTCCTGGAGCCACTGAGGCATTGCAAAAGTTTATTCCTGATCCTTTGATTGTGTCTGTCTTTAGTTTCGCCAATCACACGTTTGCATTCGTTTCTCGCTTTGGCAAAATAATTGCGATTTTCATAGGTCTGATTTTGCTGCCAGTACTTGTAGGCTTGTTGTTTCCTACTTACAGCCCTTTCGTATGTTCTGTCGAACTAGCACTTTCCTTTTGATGGTAACTCAAGGGAATTTGGGATATATGCTTCCATTCCTGAGGTGATTACTTGCGCAATCTCTTCACAGTAGACTGCCATGCCGGGTCGTCAACGCCAAAGCACACGTAGAGGCAAGGAAAATATCTTAGATTGTCCCAGTTTGTACCATTGATTTATTCATACTGAATTTCCTTGATACTGGATTCAACTATGTGTGCAGACCACTGCGCTCTTCAATTTTCCTTTTTTTTTCTGGTTCTGAGATTATTTAATATGAAGTGGGTTCATAACTAATCAAATATGAATATCCTAGGTGTAACACGTAAATAATTATGAATATTGTTGTAAAGTAAGACGTGAAATGATACAAAATTTAATTGAGGCATTTAATTGGGTAATATATTACGTAACTTGCCCCAATTTAAACTTTTCTGTATGCTGGACATATAACGGTGGCTCTGGAATTTCGAACGCCCTGTGTACGAAGTAGTGACGTATGATATGGCTATAAATTAAATTTGATTAGTTTTGATCTTGTACGTTTAAATCGCAACTCGCTGTTGTAGTGCGTTACATTAATCGCGTCCAACTGACGTAAATCCGGCCCGAAAACGTAGACACCGCAACTTATTCCACATTTATTTAATAATGATAATCATAATAATACGTTGTCGAGAAATCAATATCAGATCCTTCTAGTTATATTCGAAAGAGAACTCTTTTTATTTTGGAATTCACAAAAATCGATCTCTATTAGGTAAACATCTCGAACGGGAACGAGTTTCTGCGAAATTACTTCCAGGAAACGCGCGCGCGGTGTGCAACAACTTCCACAATCAAAGGCGACCGCTATGAAGTGCCTGGGCTCCAACTCCTTAGGCTCTACGTTAAGATATTGGCTTCATCAAAGAGCTGCTCGATTAATTAAATTAACTAAGTGTTTCCGAGGCATTGCCAGGGAGTAATAAGAATCAATACTCACGGCCACTCGCCCTACGACGCTCCGCCGAGGCAAAATGGTGGCTTTGTTTGCCAGTGGCGGAGGAGAATTCTGCAGGAATTTGAAAAGGTAGAGTATTTATTAAGATCTGGAGAATATAAATGAACATCTCACCATACTTTTTAAAGGACATTCGATAGAAATATATGAAATGAACGGAAGTGCACTATAACATTTTTTAAAACTACCGTCGTTATACATAGGTACGTTTTGCCATAGAACCAACGTAACAACAATTTTCCAATATTAAAATCCTATTATATCATGCCATAATATTATTAAAACACATTTAAGTTCCTGCACATACGCCGCGTTTTGCGAGCATTCCGATAAAATTCCGACATGCAGAATAGATTTAGCTCCTCATAATAATTAATATTAATTAACAGAAATAATTTTAATTATTGGCGTGAGTCCCTTAAATGGCAAGAGTGTAAAAACAATTAATGAACGATCGCAGGAACGAGTATATTTTTAATACTTACATCCTGTCAATTTTAACGGTGTCAGTTTCTGAAACGAACATTTATAAAGAAAGTTCAGCTACAGCTAGCAGGACAAATGCTTGAGATTTAAGAGATCATTTTCGGGCCGTTAGAATAATAATATCGACCTGAAATGGTTTAGATTTAAAATTTTGAAAGTAGGTCTCGATACAGGAAGGTTTACTTATAGATTTGACATTTTATTTTTAATTATAAAATATCTTTAATGAAAATATCGCGGTTTGAATGTCTGCATAATTTTGCAATTTCATCTAATTCTGACTTTACCAGCTTAGAATAGTGTTAAATCTTATTCTGGTTTAAGCAGAAACATTCAAAAAAGGTTCAGAAGAAGATCACATTACAAAATGGGACCGTTATGCCTATATGAACTTTCAGATGATCAGTTGATGGCTGTGTAACATTCCGATTTGGCAAGTGTAAAATATTTTTAAATTTCATTTTATACGCTGCATTTAGCAAAAAAAAATGCTGTATTTTGCGGTAAGAATTATTGAAAAGAGGTTCGGTTAATTTGTTTTAAATTTATTGATTCGATTTGCTGTCAATAAGCTTAAAGTTGTAAATTAATTTTATTCTAAATATAGGTTAACGATATATTTGTATTAGCATTTATAACACTGTTGTGGCCTCGAGTAACTATTTTTAACATCCCTTTCTCTTATGTAGCCCTCAAGCACTTTTTGACTATATTTATTTTAGTTGATACGCAAACCACAGATCGCTTAGGTTTGATCAAGTCACTATAATAGGATATCACGTTATTAGTATAACTTTGCTTAATTTATATTACATTACCGTAGAACGGCCAGCTAACCGTTTAATATTTTTAAGAATTGTGTTAATAAAACCTGCTTTTAAGTTTCATTAGATCTGTCAATTCATATTTTATTTTCGGTTTAAATATTTCATAACTCTTGAGAACTTCTCATAAAACTTTTTGGGACCTCTGGCTCTAGCTGGTTTCAGATATTTATATTTATCTTTCCACGCGGCCTGCACTAGCAATATTCGGTTGATACTGTTGGCGGCATTGGGTAGTAGGAATGTGCTATTTCTCATAATTGCTGCTGTCGATTTAGATTTTTAAAAGTTTATCGTTTTGTTGGGGAATATTCGTAAGTTATATCGCAAGTGTTGAATATTTTGTGAATATACTTTGACATTTTTGTGTCAAATTTGTTATAAAAAATATCACGAGACTAAATTTCTTTAAAAATACGCATTCAAAAGAAATTTAGTCGAGTGGAATTTTTATAACAAATTTGGCGGAAAAATGTCAAAGTATATTCAAGAAATATTTTAATGGAAAAACATAAACAATAAGGAATATAAAATGGAAACAACAAGGAAAATTAACTTTTATAGTAATAGTTAAATACACAATTATTATACACGGAAGCAGTTTCTTGACGATTATTTTGAAAAGTGCTTGTTTTGTTGGGAACCACGGGTTGTACGCCATTTTTATCTGAAGTAGCTAGAACCGGAACTTGTCTCTCTGGGGTTTTGAAAAATATTTTTGTGATGCGACTCGTCTAACTGTAAATATGGTTTAAAGGAGGCAACACTACTATGTCCAGTAATCTTCATTATAGCTTGATCACCTACTTCAGACTTAGATAAAGTGCTGACCGCCGTTGCTTTATGTGAATGGTTAGTAATTTTTACCTTTGCTGTAATTAAACCGATCTTCTTTGCACCTTGTTCAGTCCATTTGGAAATAGTATTCTTTCCAACAGGACAATCTTTAAACCAATTTCCATTCTTCCAGTTCGCATTAACGGTTAAAAACAGTCTTGGTGATTTTACATTATATCCTCTCTTAGATATTAGCAGGTGAAAAATACGTACAGGACACATATATTATTCCTTACTATTCGGAACTAGCCATTTTGAGTCTGAAATTTTTTTGTTTCCGCCTTGAGTGGTCTTGGAAAATAATGAGTTGTATTCAAGTCGGTCTGTTTCAACACCATAATTTGTAACATCTTTTTTTAAAAAATGAACGATACATGCATAAGTCTCGCCGTCTCTCCATGCTAACTCAACCGAGACAATATGAAAAAATTTTCTTTGTAGGTCTTCGGGATTATTTTCCTGATAGATTTGCAATATTTTCTTGTATTCCTCGTAAGTCAGTGCTTTTGAACTAACTTTTCGCTTTTGTACGTCGGTTTGGAGAAGTTTTCGTTTAGCATTTCTAGCCATTCTGACCTTTTCAAATACTATGTCTTTGAAAGGGTCGAATTTTATATGATACAAGTTAAAGTACTTTTCTTGAAGAAGCTGTGCTGTTTGGTTCCAGATTTGGGGTCTAGTTTCGTTTAGCGGAAATCTATTAAGAAGAAATTAAATTTATTTTTGACATTATAGTACCTGTCTTCTGTCTCAACGCAGAACAATCAAAGTTTTTCCCCGCAAATACATCAATCTCATTTTCAAAAAAAAAATAAAATTAAAAGAGCGAAAATCCACTAGAAAAAAATTCTTGGCTTGGCTCTATCTCTCTAACCCTTATTAACCAGAGTAAAAAGACAAGGACGCTACGCGCTTCACTATCCCAATTACCCCAAACTAACCCAGACTAACCCAAACTAACCCAAACTAACCCAAGCTAACCCAAACTAACCTAAACTAACCAGAGTAAAAAGACAGAAGTCTTCACTATCCCAAATTATCCCAAATTACCCCAAATTAACCCAAACTAACTCATATACTAATCCAAAATTATCATATAAAAAAATCTAGTTTTCTGTAAAACAAAACATTTGCGGAGAAAAGGAAAATTATTTTTGTGCTAGTATTTTTGTGTAGAATCATTCTATAGAACGATATTTTTTGTAGCCGATTTCCGCTATTCTAAACTACAAAAAAAAAAATTAAAAATTTTCATTAATTAGGCATTTTCGGATAAAACTAATAACACCGTTTTAATTAATAGGTTTTTCTGAACCGGCCTATGACAAAAAAAATAATGTGAAAATTATCCAAGTATAGGTTTTGGCTAAATTATCATATAAAAAAAATCTAGTTTTCTGGAAAACAAAACATTTGCGGAGAAAAGGAAAATTATTTTTGTGATAGTATTCTTGTGTAGAATCATCCTATAGAACGATATTTTTTGTAGCCGATTTCCGCTAAAAGAAACTTAAGCCCAGATTTGTTTAATGACGCCTTCTTTGTAGTCTGAGCCATCCCTTTTCCTCATATTAAATGCCCAGTCTTCCATAATTGAAGCCAGTATTGTTAATGGCGTATTTTCTTCTAGCTGAACATTTCTGTCGACACAAAACTCCTCAAATTGTGCCCATACAACCTTTTTTGTTCTTGCAGTATTTACTGGAACACATTTAATTGCATTTTCTCGTATCTCCCCAAAAGAAATATTAGTAAATCGATTTAAAGCCATTATGTAAATTACGATTTTTTTGACAACGTCTAACGAAAATGGTAGGTAAAGTCGACTGGTGGGGCGATATTTGAATTTGATTGGTTGAAAAACAGAATTTGATTGATTGAAAGAAAACCGAGGTATATAGTCTCTAGTATTTCTTGAACCATTTAATTTCAGCTCATTAATTATGGCTCCCGCCGTCGTTTTACTAACATAATAAACGAGAATTAAGTCGTTTATTATCTTAGAATTATTCCTCGTATCGAATCATTTGGCATTTTCAGTTCCGCCCTTCTTGCTGATCTGACGTAGTTCGCTAATCTCGTGGAACGAGAAAGGCAAATTGACTGAACCGATGATGATTTCGTTCTTCTAGAAATACGTTTCGGTCAGAAGAGAAGCTTTTTGCTTTAAGTACAGTAATAGTGACTCAGCTTTTAGTATAGATTTTTATACTACCCTTCTTGGGGAATATTGTGTTGAGCCTAGTTTGTGTTTTCACACGACCGATTAATCGGGATCTAAATACTGCACTAGATAAGCAGTTTTTTTTTTCTGGAAGTATTTTTTTTCTATTGCTTCTGAAGCGCGTGGACGTCATGATGCTAAAGGCTATTTTCTCTTATTTCTAGAGGCTTTTCGAGCTCATTTACAGACCGAGACCGTCGATTCTATAGCCACCCTCCGCCAAAAGCGAGGTAATTATTGCTACAGTTTTTTTTTTTGTCTAAATTAACAATTTAATTGCTTTATCTGACTTTAGTTTTGATCATATGGGGAAGTTTATATTTTCTTTTAGGGGTGATTCATACCTATCTTTTTATATATTCAAGTTGTCTGTACCTTAGTATTTCCGTTATTTGCTGATGGTCATTGAAAATCCATTGATACTTTTTGGGGGAATTTATTTTATAAAGAAAATATATTTATGCAAGGGGGGTTATAGTTTTTTTATTTTATTAAAATAAGGGGGCTTTGTGCAATGCGTATTGGATTATTACAGGGTTTTATTACCTGGCTACAAGTCCTATCTCCGAGCCAGTCTTATCTCCGGGTCAATCCTAGGCCAATCTTATCTCCGGGCCAAACCTACCTCCGGACTACACCACAGCTAATTTTATCACCGAGTCCTCTGCTAGTTCTACCCTCGGGGCCAGTGCCATAGCAGTATCTACAGCTACCCGGCGCGGCGCCTTCACCAGAGGTACTTCTTACCTCCACTACCGAGTGTGACGAATCGGATCTACCGGGGTATCGTACAGAAGCATTTGTCTTTATTATTATCTCCTGTTTTTGTGATTAATTATAATGCATTTTGCACTCTAGATTGTGCCTTAAACGAGCCAAGTTTCATTATTCATTCATTTTTCTAACCGATTGATATAATCGCTCTTAATTTTCCTTTTTTTAATATAAATCAAGCATTGACAGTCGAGCTTTAAGATAGTTTTTGATAATTTTATTCTTGTTTATTCATTTATCTGGTCGACTGATATAATTATTGTGGTCATTTATCAATACATATTATTATCGCTACATTTATAATTGGTGCAGCTACGCGCACGCATACGTACATGTAATAAGCTTAGGTAAACCAAGTGATCACTTCGGATTGTAGTGTTTAGAGCATTTACGTATAAGGCATACAGTACCGAGTATTAACAACAGAATGGGTCTCCGTACAATCTCCATATTGTACTCTATTTATCAATTACTTTAATAACCATTTGACATTTCTTTGCGATTAAATAGCCAAAAGATTTACTGTAGTATTGTTGCTGTGTTAAAAAAAAATACTTAGTAGCAAATAGATTGTTCCTTAAGTTAT
The DNA here is from genome assembly GCA_016904865.1 of Pissodes strobi. Classification (NCBI taxonomy): domain Eukaryota; kingdom Metazoa; phylum Arthropoda; class Insecta; order Coleoptera; family Curculionidae; genus Pissodes; species Pissodes strobi. The sequence goes on along the minus strand of JAEQML010060440.1, from coordinate 18,296 downwards.
AGATTGTGTTTTTCTGTTAAGCTAAGATTGAGTTCCCTTGTTTGATAAGCGTGCCTAGCAACCCCGTACAACACCAGCGGAGCTTTTTCAGTTTACTTGGGAAAAACTGGTGGCGCTCTACGACTCCACTACTAAAGCCGGGCATTGTGACACGACTCTCCGGTGTTAGGTTTGTTTTTAAATAAAATCTTTACCTGCTAACTTTAATAGGAAAAACGTGTTGCAGCTGCAACGTGTGTTATGCATCCTGAACCGTATTGGTATGTTCTAGAGTACAATAAAATACTTGTATGCACTTTTAAAGGAAACAAATTTTCTTTCGGCAGAAAAAGATTTACATAGAAATTTTAAGAACATAAACATGAAACTTATAGTTCTAGCTGTCTGTTTGCACTGTCTTCAGATACAACAAGGGAGAGACAGTGAAGTAAAATAGAAAATTTGTCCCATTTATGCCATCTATTTTACTTAATGCATTTCCGTATAACTCTCTCTTTATCTAGCATCACCAAAGGTGATTGTAGATGGAGCCAAAGTCGTGTCGACGCTGCTGCAGAAACAAATGATATATGTCTTTGTCTAACTCATGGAATTCTGCGTTAGAAACTGAATTCTAGATGACATCGACAAGTATGACTATGACAGTTCAATACGTCACACAATGTTTTCATTTTAGGCTATTTTTAGTTTGGCTTGCTGGTGTTTTCTTATATTTTTTTGTTAATTTCACAAATTGTTGCTTAAAGGTATACTTTTTTATTCATCTTCTGACTGAAACGTTAATTTGTGGAGTGGATCAGTGGACTACTTAATAGAGACAAAACAAACATCTTCATGGCTGCTGAGACTGTTAGCATTGTTTGTGGATTAAGAGAAGATAAAGTTGAAAAATGCACTATTTTCCTCCGTCCCTTATCTTGTAAAAGTCTGTTCGTCATTAGACGTTAAATATAATTTTGCATTTGTATAATGAACTGTGATATTTGTTTGAATTTTCTCTAATGATTATTGAATTTTAATTTTAAGTAAGTACATATGGTAGGCATATCTTGAGTTCACTTATTATTGCTTGTATTACAGTCTGACTATTAATTTCAAGTGACTCGTTTGTATTAATGAATATACTTTTTATGAAATATGTATGCATTTCGATTAACATGCCTTGTCTATTGTCTACGGTAGATTATTTTCTTATATCAGCGACTTTGATGCTCTGTCCCCTTTGATGAGGTGAAGATTTTTTAAATTTTATTATGTATTTGTGTGAATATTTATCTAAAACTATTTGTGAACATTGCATAAACTCATCCTTTTAAAAATTAGTATACATAATAGAATTAAAAGATCTTCACCGCATCAGAATGGATAAAATACAACAATAAAGCATTCAAAGAAACATTCAAACCTCCCGCACTTTTGGCGGCCCAAGCTCATCGCGCCACCTGCTTCCACCTTTCATGAAGCTAGACCGAGATAGCATTCATCTTCCTTTCCTCGTCTAGTACTTGGGACCTTTTTTATCATTTAGCTGAGCGTCTCGTTGCTTGTCTCTGCTGTCTTTTCAATTCTTTCCGGTTCGCGCTCGCGGCAGTCGAGCGTGGATAAGTTGCGACGTTGCCGATACGCATCATACCGCCCACCTTGAATGGCTATAGTCATTCAACAAAACAGAAAAATGTAATGATAGTACGACACATCACGATCACTCTGACACTGACAAAATGCATATCTTACTTACGGCGCGTTTAAAGCCACCATTAACTGTTTTAACCGTCACTACACGCACCACTGCATCAGATCCTGGGTGTATCTGCGTTATTCGACCCACTGATCACTGGAGGGGAGGTAAATTTTCTTCCACCAACGATACCATTGAATTTCGCTTGCCAGATCGTTGCTGCAGTTCAGTAAGGTAAATACATGACCATCGTTTCCAGAAATATTGCATGATTTGCGTGAGATGCTGGTACTTGCAAATGCTTCCAGTATTCAGGTGGGAGATGTCCGGTTCAAGGAGCTCCTAATCAACAAATGTTAACGGATTTAGGTCACTGGGATCGGTCAACAATGGTGAAAGGGACCGGGAATTTAGACAGGCTTCTACTTGTACATAAGTCAAGGAAGCTTGGACGATTACCCGCCGCAAGTGAAATTTCACAGACTTAATGGCCGATTCCCAAATTCCGCCAAAGTGCGGGGAGCGAGGAGGAATGAAGTGCCACGATATGTGTTCAGTGGCACAAAAATCAGCAAAAAAACGTTGATTTTTTATTTGACCGAGGAAATCTTCCAATTCATGTTTTGCACCGACAAATGTTGTGCTATTGTACTGAATATATGTTTAGGCACAGAATGAACATGTGTCGGGTGTTGGTCTCCTTTTAAAAAGTGGTAATTTTGACGGTTTAAAGTCGACGAAAAATTTCGTTCTTTTTCTCAGACATTTTCCTTGGTGTAAATCCAGTATTAATTAATTACGAAAATCTATCGGGAAACTGAAAAACAGACATTGATTCAGAACAAGGCACATCATTCATAAAAAAATGACCATTTTTGTCTTATCTCTGTACACCTTAAACTGTAAACAACTCGTGGTTGTTTACAGTTTATGAACAGTTATTGTACTAAATGATTGTTTAAATTGTACCACACCGGAATTAATTGGGTTGAGCATTTAGCGGTAATATTTGTTCATAACTGTGTTTTATTTTTTAATTTACATAACAAAAAAAATGCCGCCTGCTAAAGCAGTGTGCCCTGTATGCCAAAGGAACTTGACGAAATCAAGAACTGCTGTTCAGTGTGCGAAGAGGTGTAAGCAATGGTGTTGCACTACTTGTAAAGCCAAAGTTGAACTTCAAGTGAGAATTGACAATGCTCGAAAAAGTATTGGGATATCTGGCGGGCAATCAAATGAGGAGTTGGTACAATCAATAAGGGAACTGAAACTGGAGATACGTGATTTAGTAAAGGATGTCAAGTTCTACGCCGAGCAATACGAATAACAAAAAATCAAAAACTAAGAATATGAACGGGAAATAAGCAATTTAAAAACGGAGAATGAACGATTGAACAATGAAATTGACAAGTTGAAAGGAATCGCATCTCCACAAGACAAGGTAGGCAGAAGTGCCAATCTTGTCGTGGAGGGGGTTAAATTTAAAGTTGAAGAGGGGATAAATGTTAAAAAAGTTCTTAAACATGTGTGTCCAAATTTGAAAAGTAGTGATATCGTAATAAAACTAGCCAATACTTTGAAAAATAATTGTGCAGTAATACCTAGTCGAATTCAAAAATAAAGATGACAAGAAGGCATTTTTGGAGAAAAGGAAAAACAAAGGAAAAATTCACAGTCCTTCACAAAGATGCAAGCGGGGGAGACATTGGAAATGCCGAAGCAGAATGCAACGTTTAAACAAATTTGAGATCTGAGAAAACTCATTATTGTGTGGAAATATAATAGTTGATAGAAAATTGGGTGAGATCAGGTTAGATTATGTAAGTTTACTTTACCAAAATATACCAAATAAATGCATATTACTAGAAGTTTCGTTCTTTTTTACAATTTACAACGTTATAAGTCTGGTTGAAAAAGCAAAAGACCATTTGCATTCGATTCGTCTGACATTCCTCGATCTAACGATATGAGACACGACCAGTCTGTAGTGAGAAACTAAATGTCACCCTCACCCTCCCTTAACATAATCTAATGTAAAGAATTACTTTTAGTAGATTACGTAAGTTTAGTTTACTAAAATATACCACATAAATGCATGTTACTTCAAGTTTCGATCGATTTTACAATTTATAACATTAGTGGTAGTTGTAAAAACTGCATTCGATTAACGCGGTTAGTTTCACTTAGTATTAACTGATTTTAGTCGCTTGAGTCGGTTCCAATACGTTATAATCAATCAAGATTTGGTTAGTCGTCTAATCAATTTTTGGATAGTTTCACTTAGTCTCAACTTTTTGACTTAATTGAGCCGGTTCCCTTAGGTTATAATCAATTTTAATAGATTCGGTTAGTCGTTTAATCAACTTTCGGTTAGTTCCACTTAGACTCAAATTATTTTACAGCTGGTTCCGATACGTTATAATCAATTTTAATAGATTTGGTTAGTTTTGATTTATAAGTCATTTAATCAACTTTTAGTTAGTTTCACTTAGTCTCAACTTATTTTACTTATTTGAGTCGGTTCCGATACGTTATAATCAATTTTAATAGATTTGGTTAGTTTTGGTTAGCCGTCTAATCAACTATCGGTTATTTTCACTTAGTCTCAACTTATTTTACTTATTTGAGCTAGTTCCGATACGTTACAATCAATTTTAATAGATTTGGTTAGTTTTGGTTTATCGTCTAACGGACTTTCGGTTAGCTTCACTTAGTCTCAACTTATTTTAGTCATTTGAGCCGGTTCCAATACGTTATAATTAAGTTTACTCAATTTGGTTAGTTTTGGTTAGTCGTCTAATCAAGTTCCAGTTAGTTTCACTTAGTCTTAACTTATTTTAGTCATTTGAGTCGGTTCCGATACGTTATAATCAATTTTAATATATTTAAATAGTTTGGGTTAGTCGTCTAATCAACTTTTGATTAGTTTCACTTAGTCTGAAATTATTTTAGTCATTTGAGTCGGTTCCAAAACGTTATAATCAAGTTTAATAAACTTGGGTTCTTTTGGTTAGTAGTCTAATCAACTTCCGATACGTTGTAACCAATTTCAATAGATTTGGTTAGTCGTCCAATCAACTTTCGGTTAGTTTCACTTAGTCTCAACTTATTTTACTTATTTAAGCCGGTTCCGATACACTATTATCAATTTTACTATATGTGTTTAGATTTGGTTAATCGGTTAGTTTCACTTAGTGTCAACTTATTTTAGTCATCTGAACGGGTTCCGACGCGTTATAATGAGTTTTAATAGAGTTGGTTAATTTTGGTTAGTCGTCCAGTCAAGTTTTGGTTATACTCTATTTCGAAATGATGCGAAGTAATAAATCATTTTCTGATGGCTGATACATAGGCGTACATAATTACGTACATATACGTACATATTTTAAACGTTTACCTGTCCTAATACTCGGACTTTCCCAGCATTATATTTATCACAATTAGGTTTTTTTATTACTATTGTAAACATTCAAATTTGACGATTTTTGGTATGCATACCCTAAAGTTTAAGTAATTGTAATTTTTCAGTTATATTTGTTCTTCCGAAGAAGACACAGTGTGTTTGTTTCATTTCATAGTTTCAATTAAAATGGCTAATTCAGTTTTCTCTCCAGTGAAACGAGCGAGCAAATGTCCATTTTCTGTTAACGAAAAGAATATTATTCTTAATGTATATGACGCCCTCAAACATCAAAATCCTCTGTATAGCGTTGATACTGTGGTGGAAATGTGTTCGCAAATGACGGGTGTTTCAAAAACGTCGATATATAAATTAAGGTGTGAACGAAAAAGTGGAGCTCTAAAACCACCTATACCATCTTCAGGAAGAAAGACGGTGCCTATCGATGAAGACTACAAACTTATAATTAGAAGAACAGTACATTCCTTTTATTTTAATAAGGAAATACCAACCATCGACAAAATTTTGTAGCAAGGAGAAACACGACGTTTAAAATGAAAGATGTTAAAATTATCTTTGAGGAATCTTTAAAAAATGTCGATTCTGAAAAATGGCGTAAGTGTATTGAGCATGTTATAAAAGAAGAAGAAAACATGTGGAAACTAGACCATTTAATTGACCTAATTGTAGAGCCTTTAATTATATCCTTGGAACATGACGAAGATTCGACGGATTTTTCTGACGACGAAAATGATATACCATAGTTCTCTACATAACTGTTTACACAAAATCGCAATTCTTATACCTTATTATATAAATATTATATGTGATAAAATGTTACAGTAATACTAACTGTTTTTGAATATACATAAATAAGTGAATAAATAAAAGTACTTAGGTAAAACAGGTATTTTAAATTAAATACCCAAACGTACGCTACTGCAGGTAGAAAATGGCCCCTTTGCTAATAAAGCCTATTGTTTGCAGCGGGATTGCCATACAAAACAGGGTGGAATGGTTAAAATATAATACAGCAGGCTATAACAGCTGTGGCTAAATATTTAGAAATCACAAAAATTTATTTGACCACTCTGTTAGCGTTTTGCATTTATAAGTAGGTTTTATTACTCCGCACCATTTCGAAATAGAGTATAGTCATTTGAACCATTTCCGATACGTTATAAACAATTTTAATAGATTGGGTTAGTTTTGGTTAGTCGTCAATTCAAATATCGGTTAGGCAGGTCTCCCACCGGGTCGGCCGGTTGCATGAAACCTATCGTACGAAACTTGCGATTTTTCCCGCGTACGACTTTTGTATTTAAATACACAGACTGTCTCCCACTACCGCGACTGCGATCAGGATCACATGCAACTACTCAACTGAAATTGTATGCGATCAGTTCTGCTGGTCGCGTCTTGGTTTTCAGTCGTCTAGTGTGAGCGACAGAGCCTTTTGTTTACATAAAAATGAACAGTTTAAAAATATTCAGTTCGTACAAGAGGTGGAAAAGTAGCCCTGTTTGAATAACTATAAATTAGATACCTAGTTATTCGGAAAGAAATAATACACTTGGGAAAATAATACACTTGGGAGAAAGTGTCATGAAACTTTTGAGGATCACCTTGTAACTCTTTTTCTGCTACAAAAGCTCTTCGATCATAATTATTGACAATGTATGGGTGCACCCAAAATTTCCTTCGTTTTCGGCGTCTTAAATACTGCCACACGACGGCGACATTGCAATCACAACTGAATAAACATCGACTCGGTGTGCGAATGTCTACGCTATTAGTTTCATGAAACCAGTTGCGCACAATCGGTTTCATGCAACCGGTCGACCTGGTGGGAGAGCTGTCTTAGTTTCACTTAATATCAACTTATTTTAGTCATTTGGACCGGTTACGATACGTTATAATCAATTTTAATAGATTTGGTTATTCTTGGTTAATCGTCGAATAAACTTTCGGTTAGTTTCACTTAGTCACAACTTATTTTAGTTATTTGAGTCGGTTCCGATACGTTATAATCAATTTGAATAGATTTGGCTAGTTCTGGTTAGTCGTCTAATCTACTTTCGGTTAGTTTCACTTAGTCTCAACTTATTCTAGTCATTTGAGTCGGTTCAGACACGTTATAATTAAGTTTAATAAAGTTAGTTAGTTTTGGTTAGTCGTCTAATCAACTTCCGGTTAGTTTCACTTAGTCTCTACTTATTTTAGTCATTTCAGTCGGTTTCGATACAATCTATTTTAATATATTTGGTTAGTTTGGGTTAGTCGTCTAATCAACTTTTGGTTAGTTTCACTTAGTCTCAACTTATTTCACTTATTTGAGCTAATTGTGATATGTTATAATCAATTTTAATAGATTTGGTTAATTTTGGTTTGTCGTCTAATCAACTCGCGATTAGTTTTCCCTTCCTACATTTGTGGTTAGTTTTACTTAGTCTTAACCTATTTTAGTCATTTGAGTCCGTTCCGATACGTTATAATTAAGTTTAGTAAATTTGGTTAGTTGTCTAATCAACTTCCGGTTAGTTTCACTTAGTCTCAAGGTAATTTACTTACTTGAGCCGGTTTCGATACGTTATAATGAGTTTTAATAGATTTGGTTAGTTTTGGTTAGTCGTCTAATCAACTTTCGGTTAGTTTCACTTAGTCTCAACTTATTTTAGTCATTTGAACTGGTTCTGATACATTATAATCAATTTTAAGAGATTTGGTTAGTTTTGGTTAGTTGTCCAATTAACTTTCGGTTATTTGCACTTAATCTCAATTTACTTACTTATTTGAGCGGGATCCGATATGTTATAATCAGTTATGCATAACCGTGTCGTGACGTTCACTAAAATTTTCCGTGTCGTGATGCAACCTTGGAAACTTACTGTCAAGAAACCCAATTATTCATCTGAACCGGTTCCGTTATAGTCAAATATAATGTTCTGGTTAGTTTTCGTTAGTCGCCAAAATTCGGTTCGTTTTGGTTAGTTTTAACTTACTTTAATTTGTGTAACCTATTTCGATACCTTTCAGCCCGTTTTGGTGCTTTTGGTTACTTTTGATTAGTTTTGGTTAGTCATTCAATCAACTTTCCGATATGTTATAACCAATTTTAATTAAACACCGTTTTTATTTAGAGTAGTATTTGGCTCTATTTATATGAGTACATATTCTAATTAATTTCGATCGGATGAAAAATAGTATGTGCAACTCGTAGGAAAAGCACATTCCTGGACTCCTGTGTTGCTGGCAACACTACCACAGTCGTCCAGGAATGTTTTGCTTTTCCTCCTAGTTACACAATATACTATTTGCTAAAATTACTTATGGTAATATGCTATTGCTACTTAAATACTAACATGGCTCTGTACGATATACTGGATGATTATCAGTCAGTTAATACATTTAATTGTGATAGGTTGGATAAGGTGGACTTTCTTAAGAACTCTAAGACAAATATTAACATTATTCATTTTAATATACGTAGCATTAAGGAAAATAATTATGATAATTTGGTTGCGTTTCTTGGATCAACTACTGTAGAATTTGGGATGATCATACTTTCCGAGACCAACATTGTGCATGATGTGGACAGTTTTGGCATAGACGGGTTTGACAATTTGTATAATAATAGTCAGCAGAATAAATGTGATGGGACCATTGCACTGGTTAAATCTGTGTTGTCGCCAGGTTTTGAAATAGTTCAAGTAAGAAAAACAAAATTCTTAAGAGCTAATGTTCAAATTGGTGTGACTGCTCTGAATGCTGATGAGTTTGTAATCGACTTACAGACTCTTCTTGAACAACAAACAGCGAAAAATCCTATAGAGGTGTTTTGTGGTGATATAAATATCAATTTGATGGATGAAGTTAATGAAACAACATGTAATTATTTGAACTGCTTAAATGGATTGGGATATGTGAGTCTGATAAATTCTACAACCAGGCAAGACCGCTTATTCAGGTCATGTATCGACCATTTTTTTGTATGCAATAGGCTTGGTGATAGTAGCATTAGGCCTGTTGTCTTAAATTGTGGTCTTACTGACCACTTTCTAATATTACTAAATATAGACTTCAAAACTGCGAATGGTCAGTCCATTGGTGAGGGTAACAATTCGCCTTCACTGATAAAGAGATTAGACTGCATAAAACTACAAAATAAAATTAAGAATCAAAACTGGAACTCAGTTTGCGGTATAGACATTAACTTGTGTACTGAGAATTTCAATCAAATATTATATGATTGTATCACCAGCTCCACTCAATTAATCAAAATAAAAAAATTTAAGAAAAAAAAAGAGTGTGTCACTGTAGCTTAAAAAAATAGCCGATAGGGCCCCGGATAATGTTGAAGCAATGGAAAAGTTTCGTAGGTACAGAAACATTCTTACGAATCTTATTAAAAAATCCAAATATATGTATTTCAAGAGTAGGCTAGTTCAATTTGGAACGGCATAAAAAAAAACATGGGAGGTTATTAAGCATGCAACTAACTAATATAAGGGAATATCCTTAATTAAGACTGAAAACAAACTTGTTTATGACAATCTGGAAATTGCTGATATATTCTTGGAATATTTTGATACTATTGGCAAGAACCTGGCAAATAAAATTGAAAAAAATAACAATAGGTTTTTAAATAAGCGTGTCTCAACTTCTTTCTTTTTAAATCCAATAACTGAAAATGAATTAATTTCCGCTGTTAATTTCTTTAAAACTAAAGCATCACCTGGAGACGACAATTTCCGCCTAAATTATTAAAAGATAATCATATTTACCTTCTGAAACCACTCTTACATCTAATAAATTTGATATTTGAAAAAGGTACATATCCAGAAATACTGAAAAAACCTATTGTTGTTCCTATTTATAAAACTGGGCATAAGTTAAACAAAGAAAATTATCGACCAATTTCTATGACTAGTTCAATTAGCCGGCTATTTGAAACATGTAAAAAACTAAGGTTAGACAGCTTTTTGAACGCTAACAATATTTTACCCAAATCTCAGTATGGGTTTCTATCAGGAGTAAGCACGGAGGAAGCTATGGTGCACGTCACAGATTATATATTGGAAAATTATGATGACAAATTTAAAACTTTGAGTATATTTGTGGATTTGACCCGTGCCTTCGATACTGTGGCGCATCAAATTTTACTTAAAAAACTTGAAGATAATGGAGTGCGAGGTCTTGCGTACAGCCCGTTTGAGTCACTTACTTGAAAAATAGAACCCAGCAAGTAAGAATAAATGATTCATTAAACAAAACGGGTACGGTGGAATTTGGGGTGCCACAGGGTATTGTACTGGGTCCCACATTGTTTTCTTTGTATATTAATGATCTCTTTTCTGTTCTGCCAAATGAAAATAGTGAATGTGTGTGATATGCTGATGATACTGTGATTTTGGTTAGAGGCAAATCTTGGCAAGAGACATTTGAGAGGGCGGTGGATCACATCTCCAAGGTACGTTTGTGGATGGATCAGAATCTTCTAACAATGAATGTGAAGAAAACTGTTCATATGGCCTTTTCTATGAATAACCCAGGAGATGGGATCCATCCTGACCTAAGGGTGCATAATTATGAATGTGTTATGGATATGTCAGTATGCAGATGTGAGGAGAGGATATTAACAAAAGATAGTGTAAAATACCTGGGGGTATCTATTGACAAGAATCTAAGGTATGAAACTCATGTTAACTATATTACCCAAAAAATTCGTAAAACTATATATACATTTTATCAACTTAGAGATTTTTTCAATGAATTACTTTAATATTAGTAAAATTTTCTTTAAACTGGTTTAACTTGTAATTTATAATTTATCTTAGCATATTTTTTTGTTATATTTTTTAAGTAAAGGGTTAAAATTATTCGTAACTGGAAATCCAGACAAGCTGCCTGTAGCTTCTAGATTTCATACATGAATATAATTGTACTGTAACATTGTTTATTGTTCATGTAATAAATAAAATAAATAAAAACAATAAATGAATTTGTTCCTACGCGAAATAAAGTGTTTGAACGCGTTTAGAAAAAAGTTCATGGTAAGGTCCACCACTAATTCCAAATGCTGTGACTAAACATATGAAAACGCAAATATACGATTTTACTAATTGTCTTGCCTTAAAACACAATCCTGTTTTAATAAAAATTGGACCTGCGTAGTCCACGCTAGAATTTAGAAATGCTCTACACGGAGTCACCCTTTGTTCCGGCAATTGTCCCAATAAGGTGTCGACAGTAATAGATTTTACCTTAAAACAAATAGCACAATTTTTTTATATTTTGCGAACTTCATTTCTGCCTGCGATTGGCCAGAACCGTGTACGCTAGTGCGCTAATAATGCTGGAGGTCCTGCATGTAAGAGCTTGCGATGTTCATAAATGATCAGAAGTTTCGTTAATCTGTGACCTTTAGGAAGAATCACAGGATATTTGAAATCATACTCAAGTTCAGATATCTATTCTACAGCCCACCCTTAAATTCGTGAGATTGAGCCATCTTGATTAGACACTTCAATGACACATGAAGTTCTTGAGGTGTTAATGGACCATTCTGAGTTGAAATTTTTAATGAATTATTTACAAATCGTAAAACGTATGCTATGACTTGCAATATTAAAAAAGAAGAAAACTTATCGAACAAAGGATTATCTGGATTCGTAGTTACCAAAATTTTGCGAATATTTTTCCTTTCGGGAACTTCAGATACCTTTATTGGCATACTTGCGGGCCCTTTGCTGGCTTCCCATTCTAACAATTGCGGCCCATGCCACCACAATTGGGAATTACGTAGTCTGCCGGATTGATACCTCGCGAAATAATATCGGCAGGGTTCTCTATGTATATGCCTCCAATCGTATTTATTGGTAAACTCTTGAATTTTCCCAGCTTGATTTCCACCGAACGTCTTTCACTTGTGAGGCTCATAGAGAATCCAAGGTAAGGTTATGGTGGAATCACACAAGCAGAAGAAACAGTCATCTATGTGCAGTTTGAGTGATTTAGTCACTATGCTACTCAATCATGAACTTAGTAACGCCTCGCAAAGCTCTAAACGTGGCAACGACATGGTTTTCAAAAGAGCCACTCGAGATTTTGCGCAAAGTAGATTGGAATAGAAGATGCCAAAGGCATTCTTTGATCTCAGGTAAATATATGCCACATAGGGCGGATTCAGATACATCGCAGAACGTGCGCATCTCTACCTTAATGGGATCTTGCCACACCACATGTCGAGGTATCGAAATGTTTTCCAGAGATTGTATTTGATCTAGCTAAATTTTCCAGGCAAAATAAATTTGTAAAGGTACACTTTCATCCCAGTCTACAGCCAATTGCCATAATTGCTAAATTAAAATTTTCGCCCGTATCAGTCCAAGCGGGTCAAAAATCATAGATATAAAAGATAAAATAGTTCGCTTGGTAACACATCTTCAAGTTTCGCAAATGGCACGCAAGCTATACTGAAAAGCATCATCCTCACAATTCCACACAATTCCCAGAGTCTTCGATTCTTTATTCTCAGAAAAATGCAGTTGGTTGTTTTCAAGGTTGTTTGGCTCAACAATTGAAGCCTCGTTTGACCTCCATTTCCTAAGTTTAAACAATCCCTGCGAATGAATTCCCAGAAGATCGCTTTTAAATCGAAGAACAACCTCGATAGTATCACCTCCTGAAATGAGATCATCTACATAGAATTCTTCTTTTATTACATCACTCATTTTGGGATTCAATCTGCGATTTTCTTCGGCTGATTGGTACAGACATCTGACTGCCAAAAAAGGAGCGCTTGATGTTCCATAAGTCACCGTGTTTAGAGTGTAAACCTTTAGAGGCTCATCTCTATTTTTTCTCCAAAATATTGATTGAAGATCTGATTACTATGCACATTTACCTGGCAATACATTTTCACGCGATCGCCTGTTAACGCATGTCGATGTTTCCGAAATCTTAGCAGAATAGAATATGAAACCTGTTGAAAAGTAGGCCCGATCCATTAGAATGTCATTTAGTGATACTCCTGATTCCGTTTTTGCAGAAGCATCGAACACTACTCTCAATTTTGTGGTTGAAGAAGATTCTCTAACAACAAAAGAATGTGGGAGAAAGTTTAGGGTATGATCTTCAAGATCGGCATCTGACATATGGCCTAATGCTTCATACTCATCCAGAAATTTAGCGTATTGTACAAGTAACTCAGTGTTATTGTGCAGCCTTTTTTCTAAAGACTTAAGCCTTTTCGAAGCCATAGGTTTAGACTCTCCCAAATTCGAAGTTTCTAGCTTCAATGGAAGTTGAACAGAAAATCTTCAATTTTTCTCATGCCTATGATTTAATACGAAGTCATTTTGCTCCAGAGACCAAACTGGTGTAGCTTCCCAATGTTCAACCCGCCAAAAACTTTCTAATTATCTTTGCAGAATTGAACTATTTGAAAATTGACACACTGTCTTGTTTGGATTAGTGATCATGATGGCAACTTGACCGGATAAAATCCATCCCAGTTTCGTCTCTTTTGAGCGATTATTTAAGAAGTGGATAAGCTGATTTGTCCAATACAAAGCACATCCTGATGCTTTTTCTCCATTGTTGGCTGAGGATTTCTTTTCTTTTAGGCTCTCTAATTGAGTAAATATTTTTTTTCTTTTAACTTTACCTTTTAATTAATTTTAGTTTCTGTTGCTATAAGTCAACGATAGGCTGTCTTATTTATTTAAATTAAATCAGTTTCCATAATTATGGCACTTCAGGTCTCAGGTTCAAGTGAAGATATTTCAATCTCTACTTCAAATTTAGTCTTACTGTCAAGTATAATTTTAAGAAACCTACTTCCGTGGGTACTATAGTATACTCAACTTTTTTATGTGTTTCTTTAATTGACAATTGAATTAAGTTTATTATTAATATTTTTTGTTGCAAAGCCTAAGCCAAACCAAGTACCATATTACAACTTAGGGATCTTTTGACTTGTGTGGTGGGTCCTTTTTAAATTCCTTGCATTTGAGCCAGTTCTGGCCTACGCATATTTAATTTTAAAATAACTTAACGTCATTCAGTCTTAAGTTCTTCAAATATGACTTGAAAATAGTTAAATAAACTTAGAAGATAAAGAGCGTGACAAATTGGACAAAGTTACTATCTTCATTTGTTCTCTCCGATGCCAAATCGTTTAGTTCAGAAAAAATACTTCAATTTTGGCAATTTAAAACCCTGTACCATACGGCTAACTGCCTTAATATGCACCAGCAAATTTCGTGTGTCCTCAGTATTTGAAGCATGTTACCGCGAAAAATTTGATAGAAAAGTGATGTTTTCTCATTAGAACTTTTGAGTGATTGAACATTTAATATGTGGACTGAGGACGAGATTGGACGTGTAACTTTTTGGGGATATTAAAGTTATTTTTAAATGCTCTATGGATACTTTCACAAATTTAGGAAACATCTTAGTCCCGCTCTGCCCTACGTAGAGAATACTAGGGAAATCTACGGAAGCGATACAGGAAAGTGGGACCGTCATAGTGCTAATTAACACGTGACACCAGCTGCGAAGCCTGTTAAGCTATTAGACGACGGCAAAAAGGGCAATAATTTATTAAATCGATTTGTTCGGAACACCCCTATACGATCGTTCTCAGTCTATAAGGACATCATTATAGATAGTAAAATCGAGATTTGTGAGTTCTTCACTTATATAGAGTAGGAGATTATTTATGTTTATTATAACGTAACAGGCGATTCTAATATATTTTCGAGGATCGCACATTTAAAACGTTTTCATATTTTCTAGGACCTAAATGCTTCGATCACACTACTACATATAACGAAACCCGCGGTATACGTTATTTGAATACATATAGACAAATAAATCATACGGGTACAGAGAAAAATGGGGAGTAAAAACCCCAATCATTGTCAGTTAGAAACAATAAAATAATACGCGATATTTGAGATCTGATAGCTAAAAATAAAGTTTCTAACACTGTATTTTATACAGTGTGACCCAAATTGGGTATACATGTATGGGTATCTTCTAAACTACATGAGATAGAAAAATGGTTAAATGGCGAAAGTTGTAGGCCATTCAATTCCCAATTCAACGCCATTTTGATAACGATTTTCTCTCTTTTTGTTTTTGAGATATTTTGAAAAAATCAAAAAGTTGTATTTTAGAAAAAGCGCTGTACTTTTTTTATTTAAACATATTTTTAAAATCTGTAAAAACATTGTTAGGACAACTTTTTACGCTCGATGCACCCATGTAATCAGTTTTTAGTTCTGACGTTTCGGTTCTGAGAAACCATCATCAACTTCGTTTTTTCTTATGGCGGTCATTTTGCTTTTTAGCACATTTAAAAAGAACATATTTTTTCCTTGCTTATGATGTATAACACTTTATAAAAATATTTTATTTTTATGTCAAAAAACGACAAAGTTAATTTTTAACTGAGTTGGCCATGACGGCGGAGGCCATTTGCCGTAATAAATGATAGTGTTGCTATGGTGATTCGGCGGCATTTAAGTAATTTTACTGAAAAGTGACATTATTCAGTCAAAACGCTATTTGGTAGTTTTTGTTTAAATTTTCATAAATTTTGATTTCTAAATATCGCCACGCGATATGCCAGTGAAGAAAAATATGACATATTAGAATGTTATATTAAATGTAATAGAAATACAAATCTTGCCACCGCCGACTATTTGGACCTGTATCCTGAGAGGCAACAGCCAAGACTATTCGCGAGGCTTGACCTGAACTTAAAAAATTATGGAAGCTTTGAAGTACCAACGCCAAAGAAATATCAGATGGGCAATCAAGCTCGTGACGATGACATTAAGGATATTTTAATGCGAACCCGACGACGTCGACGAGAGTACGTGCGAGGTAAATACTTATACATACCAAGAACTACTATCCAAACAGTCCTTAAAGAAAACAAATATCGTCCTTATAAACCTACTATTGTTCAAGTTTTAAAGGAAACAGACCCAAGGCAATTACGATTTTCAAACTGGTTTGTAAACCAATGTCATGAAAACCCCAATTTCAGTATGAAGATTATTTGGACCGACGAGACGTTTTTCAGCAACTGCGGAGCATTCATTACTGTGAATATCCATTTTTGGGCCACTGATAATCCTCACCAAGTGGCAGAACGTAGGCCACAAGTAAGCTTTGGCTTTAATGTCTGGTGTGGTGTGTACGGTAAGTCTACACAGTCCGCAAAATATTTACAAAGTCAAATAGTATAATTTGTTTTTAGATAATCAACTTATTGGACCATTCATTTACAATTAAATAGTGTTATATCAAACCGGGGTCCTGTAAATTGGCCAGCTGGGTCCCCGGATATTACACCCCTCGGTGTAATCTTTGGGCAAAGTTTACAGAATAAATATAAGTTGCCTCGCTCACTGTCGAAACTTTAATGCATTGAGATCACAAGCGTGCGGCAGATACCTGCATATTCTGTAAACTTTGTACTTTGTACCGTCAAATACCGTGAACAACTGTGTATGCGTATGCATCGGCGGTGGCTGGGTCCTCGAGCGGGACGAGGTGGTGAGGTCTAGCCGGTTTCGCGTGGTTAGATTAGTTAGTTTGGGTATGTTAATAGTAGTAAGTTGTAAAGTAAGTAGTTATGAACAGAAACCGATACTTATATTTAGAACGATAGTTTGGAAATTAATAGCAAATATTGATTTGTACGGCAACCGCCCTCCGTAGCAACTGTTGCTAAAGCCAACTCAATATTGTTTCAATATTATTTTGTCCTTTGGTCACATGGCTTCCCAAGGCTTCTATAATTTCATAGGTCCATAACAGACTTGTCTTAAGGCTTGAGTCTTGAGTGTTGACTGTCAGGATTGAGTTCCAAATAACTGGCGGTGCTACACTTGTATTCCTATTGCATTTAATATAACATTCTTAACATATTGATATTATTTAATGATGTTTGGCAGGGCAGCTAATATTAAACTTACCTTTTAACAAAAATTACTAAAAATGAAAAATTAAATTCGATGTTTGTCTGATCAATGTTTCGTAAATTTTTCAGTAAAATAACTATGAAACACTAGCAATATTTGTTTTGTACCGCAAATGGCCTCCGCAGTCATGGCCAACCCAGCTAAAAATTAAATTTGTCGTTTTCTGACATAAAAATAAAATATTTTTATGAAGTGTTATACATCACAAGAAAGGGAAAAAAAAGTTCTTTTTAAATGTGCTAAAAAACAAAATGGCCGCCATAAGAAAAAAATAAGTTGATGCTGGTTTCTCATAACCAAAACGTCAGAACTAAAAACTGAATACATGGGTGCATCGAGCATAAAAAGTTGTCCTAACAATGTTTTTACAGATTTTAAAAATATCTTTAAATAAAAAAAGTACAGCGCTTTTTCGAAAATACAACTTTTTGATTTTTTCAAAATATCTCAAAAACGAAAAAAGATCAAATCGTTATCAAAATGGCATTGAATTGGGAATTGAATGAACTAAAACTTTCCCCATTTAACCGATTTTCTATCTCTTATAGTTTCCAAGATACCCATACATGTATACCCAATTTGGGCCACACTGTATGTTATACCAAGACCAACAGCCATCAAAGCGCTGAGCTCAACAACAATCAGCTCCAGAATAGTATGGGAATGCCTAAGGTAAATGAACTAGCCAAGAATAACAAATTATTCCTTCAATAGATACCAGGATACTCTGGGATAGGAGACAACGAAAAAGCAGACCAATTGGCAAAAGTGGGAGTACAAACTACGTTTTTAGGACCGGAACCTTTCTGTGGCATAGGGACGCGCACCTACAAGGAAGAATTCATGAAAGAAGAACGAACCAAACTGATTATTCTATGGGAACGCTTTCCAGGGTTAAGGCAATCAAAGATGTTTGGGGGACCTCCTCATCCAGGAAGATTAAAACTCCTTATAACATTGCCGGTTGAGAAGGAATTTGAAGAGATTAAAAATTGGAAACGAGGACAGTTGGCAGTTTTGTGAGGAGGGGAAGGAAACCCCGCAAGCGATTTTACTAAGAATACTTCACGCTAGCACAAGACACGCTCACCGTAATACGTCAGCTTCAAAAATCTCTGATATGCTCCGTGGCTGACACAATCAAAGACCTTTGCCAAGTTACAGAACATCGACAGAACAACTTTCTTATCGATGTTTGTATAAACTTAGCTCAGAA
>MU192807.1:0-19243 GCA_016904865.1 Pissodes strobi | reverse complement strand
TTTCTGTTCTATCCGTCGAGTTGAGCTAGCCTAGGCTAACCTCATCTCTAAGTTAGTCCTCTACGTTCACTTGATCAAGCATTTTCCTTCAAACCAACTTGCAAGCCATCACAGTCAACCGATTTCTCAAGTATTCAATTGCATTTTAGCCATTCAATGCGTATTATGGCTTTTGTTTGTCTCATCTGGCATAGTAGCAGCCCTTTTGTATTTTAGGTTAATTTCGGACCGCTGCAGTAACTTCATCTGCTTTTATCTTTCAACTTAATATTTGTCTTTTTAAAACTTAAAATTTAAAATTACCGCCGTCTTTCGGCATATAAGTGTCATCAGTCTGCTTGTCAAGACTGTCATTAGTGACAGTCGACACATTTAATGTGTCATCCAAAAGCACGAGTCTTTGTACCATGCTTTTGTTGTATTTTCGTATATTTTAACTTTTATTTTAATCTAAATTATGTGAACCATTTCTCATAATTTGACGCACAATGTGTGATATGTAATTGTGATCATTGTCGATTTTTGTTGTGTTTGATCCATGGATATGTCCTTTGTCTACTGACAAGTAAGTAAAAGAGGTCCACCATTTTCTTTCTCACGTATAAAAATGACACAAAAAAACCTTCATTCTGATTAATTACTTTAGTTAATCCCCCCTTTTTGTAATAAAAAATCGTTTTAATCCCAACAAGTTTATAACTGGGCACAACAGTATTCATTTTCAAAAAAAAAAAAAATAAAAATTATTTACCAAAAATAAACAATGTCTAAATTCAACAATATTCCTTGACTCACCACTGACAAGGGGTTCTTTTGCTTACTTTCAGGTAACACTGATGATGGCTACGGCCGAAAGCGCTCTGTTACGCTCTTCATGATCCTTTTGGATTAAAATGTGCATGATATACAAGGTGTTTCATTGCTACAAATCAAATATATTATATTTACTTGACTTCATTCATTGCCCCTCTCCCAATACGAAAATGTGCAACTCTTGGCAACCCAGTATGAGGCCCTTGCTAAAATGTCCTTATTTTCCCGTTCTATGCCGGAAAGTAGTAATAGAAGTTCGCAGTTCTAGGTCAATTTAACCTCAAAAATCGAAATTAGGAGCTCTTTTTCGGCTCAAATCTTCCGAGATTTTTTGGCTTAAAGTACTCTAAGGACACCTCCTCTTTAGTGGAAATTTGCAAAATCACACAACCTATGTGGACCAGACCTGATTTGTTTTCAGTTTTATTATTTAGACTACATATATCAATACGTTATAAGAATGAGCATACATAATAAATCCCTTGCAATATTTAACGTCATATACAACGTGTCCAAGATAAGGAGGGCCAGTACAGGGATCTCCGAAACCATAAGAGATAGAAAGTCGGTTAAATGAAAAGAAAGTTGCGGCTTCTCGTGCTGTATAATATGCCGCTTTGAAAACTAAAAAAATCCGATTGGTTCCGAAGATATCCGTAAAAAACCGAGTTTTAGCAAAATTGTTTTTATTTTTTACTGAGTTTATTTCAAGAGGTTTTTAAAAATAAATGACACTTCCTCTTAGGCATTTTCTCCCCTCTACAAGATGGCGTTATTAAATTTAAAATCCGACGTTTCGTTCTCAGGTGACCCTCATCAACTTTATTTTTTTAAATACGGCCCTCGTTGTTTGAAACCGAATTCTGGAAGTGCTTTTAATTCCAAATTCAACGGTGTATCACAAGTTGTGATTTAGTTATGTTTTAGACCTTTATTAAGCATTATTAAATGTTTTCGTGCCTATTGCTTTGTAATACATTATTACGATATAATTTATTTCAATTAAAAAAAAACTAGAGTCTACTTGATTTAATTTTTGCTTAAGGGTTAAAATAAAATAAGATAAATAAATAATTATTATATCTTAGTTATTACCAATTAGTAATTAGTTTGTATTCTCCACGCACTGTTCCATGGGTCCTTTGTTAACATATTAAAAGAAAGTAGGCATTGAAAAAAAATTGTCGTCATAGAGATGCATAACCTTTGAGATGTAGAGTTAAATTATTTTACTGTATTTAAATTTTTTGGCTTTTAATAGAAGAAACTATCATTACTGGGCCACAGAAAATCCACGTGTGGTAAAAGAAGTACGACCCCAGGTGCGTTTTGGATTCAATATGTGGGCTGGCATTGTGGGAAGAAGAATTTTAGGCCCATTTATTTACCACCATAATTTAAACTCTGAGCGTTATCTCAATTTACTCCAAAATGATATAGATGATGCATTAGATAATTTGCCTCTTGCAGAAACCATTGGTTTCAACAGGATGGTGCACCTGTCCATAATGCCAGAGCAGTTAGTGAATATCTTTCAACTAGATTCCCAAGAGGACTTATCAGCACATATTCCAGAACATCATGGCCAGCACATTCACCCGACATTACTCCTTTAGATTTAGATTTAAGCAATTGAAACTACGGAGAGTCTCAAGCGATTGCGTTGGATATATCGAAGGCATTCGACAGAGTTTGGCATGACGGATTACTCAACAAACTGCCGTCCTTTGGACTGCCAACCTCTCTCCGCAGCGGGCTTGCCAGTTTCCTTAAAAACCGATCTGTGCACGTTGCAGCTGATGGACACATCTCAGACACATTTACCATAAACGCGGGCGTGCCTCAGGGTGCAATACTTTCACCAACTCTGTTCTTCATCTATATTAATGACCTGCTGACCGAAACGAATAATGATGTTTACAGTTTTGCAGATGACAGTACCATTATCTACCAAGTTAGATTAGAAAAACCTTTATCAGTGACTGAGACTTATCACTGCAATCAGGAGCAGTATACAGCAAGTAATCAAGATCTGGGGAAACTTCAAACTTGGGGAGACAGATATTTGGTCCAGTTCAATGAAGCAAAGACCCAAGCAGCCACGTTTACTAAGAAGGCCAATACGGCGGGCCCTGATATCATTATGGCAGGTTCGACCATTTCTTCATCCTCGCCAATCGGACTACTGGGTGTCTCGGTCAACAGCAATATGTCCTGGCACGACTACATTGCTAACATTGCAAAATCATCCTGCCAGAAGCTTGGTGCGCTATTTCGCAACATCAAACTGTATACATCGCAGCAGTTGCTCTTGCTGTACAAAGCGCAAATAAGACCGTGCTTAGAATATTGTTCACACATCTGAGGTGCCGCACCAAAGCACACCCTAAAGCTGCTGGATTCCATTCAGATGAGAGCTGTGCGTCTCGTCGGCGACCCGGAGTTGACCGGGAATCTGGATAGTCTGAAACACCGCAGACATGGCGCCGAGATGTCCCTCTTTTACAGATACTTTCACGACAGATGTTCCCGGGATTTGGCTTGCCTCATCCCGCCCCTGGCAACGCTTGTCAGATAGTCACGACAGACGGCAAGAGTGCACCAGTTCGTCGTACAACTGGAAACACCTAGAACATCGCTTTACAAGATCTCCTTTGTATGGCGCACTGCATCACTGTGGAACTCACTCCCAGGACATCTGTTTCTACCTAATTAAAAACTACAAGTATTCAAGAACCGTGTCAATCAACATCTTCGCAAACACAACGCTCGTCGAGCGCCATAGTGTGTGTGCCACTGCCATAAAAAAAATACGCAGAAAACTGGCTTCAAAGAGAATTGAACGCGACATTTAAGCCACTTTCATAATTTTTGAACTTAACATTCTGGACTGAAGTTCAATTTGAAGCGGCTACACCTTCAAGCGCATGAAACTGTCGAATTAATCATAGTGACACGTTTATTTTCACAGTTTCAAGCGTGAAGCTGCTTCAAATTGTATCTTAATTCAGAAATTATCAAAGCGGCTTGAATCTCATGTTTTAGCGTTGACACTAAGTTAGTTCCATAAACTGATATAATTTACGCACACGCCGCTTCAAATTTAATCTCAATTCAGAATGTTTTTTTGAGAAATAATTAAAGGGGCTTGAATCCCATGTTTTACCGTTGAAACCAAGTTAGATCCATAAATTGACATAACTCACTCGCACGTAGGAAACTGGCTTCAAAGATAATTGAACACGACATTTAAGTCACTTTTATAATTTTTGAACTTAACACTTCGGACTGAGGTTCAATTTGAAGCTGCTACGTCTTCAAGCGTTTGAAACTGTCGAAGCAAACATAGTGACAACGTTTATTTTCACAGTTTCAAGCGTATTTGAAAGTGAAGCTGCTTCATATTGAATCTTAATTCAGAAATTATCAAAGTGGCTTGAATCTCATGTTTTAGCGTTGACACTAAGTTAGTTCCATAAACTGACATAACTCACGCGCACGTAGGAAACTGGCTTCAAGGAGAACTGAACACGACATTTTAGCCACAGTCATAAATTTTGAACCAATTATTCTGGACTGACATTCAATTTGAAGGGGCTGCACATTCAAGCGCGCTTGGAACTCTCGAAATAAACAAAGTAACTACGTTTATTTTCACAGTTCCAAGCTTGCTTGAAAGTGAAGCCTCTTCAAATTTAATCTCAATTTAGAATGTTTTTTTTGAGACAGTATTAAAGTGGCTTGAATCTCATGTTTTACCGCTGAAACCAAGTTAGATCCATAAATTTACATAACTTACGCACACGCAGAAAACTGGCTTCAAGTAGAACTAAACGCAACATTTAAGCCACTTTCATAATTAACATTCTGGACTGAGGTTCAATTTGAAGCGGCTACGCCTTCAAGTGCTTGAAACTGTCGAATTAAGCCATTGAAAGTGAAGCTGCTTCAAATTGAATCTTAATTCAGAAATTATCAAAGTGGCTTGAATCTGATGTTTTAGCGTTGCCACCGAGTTAGTTCCATAAACTGACATAACTTAGGCACACGTAGAAACTAAACATTCTGGAACGACCGACATTCAATTTGAAGCGGCTGCACCTTCAAGCGCGCTTGGAACTCTTGAAATAAACAAAGTTACTACGTTTATTTTCACAGTTCCAAGCGTACTTGAAAGTGAAGCCGCTTCAAATTTAATCTCAATTCAGAATGTTTTCTTTTGAGAAATTATTAAAGTGACTTGAATCTCATGTTTTACCGTTGAAACCAAGTTAGATCCATAAATTGACATAACTCACGCGCACGTGGGAAACTGGCTTCAAAGAAAATTGAACACGACATTTAAGCCACTTTCATAATTTTTGAACTTAACATTCTGGACTGAGGTTCAATTTGAAGCGGCTACACCTTCAAGCGGTTGAAACTGTCGAACTAAACATAATGACACGTTTATTTTCACAGTTTCAAGCGTATTTGAAAGTGAAGCTGCTTCAAATTGTATCTTAATTCAGAAAGTATCAAAGTAACTTGAATATCATGTTTTAGCGTTGACACTAAGTTATTTCCATATACTGACATAACTTACGCACACGTAGAAAATTGGCTTCAAGGAGAACTGAACACGATCTTTTAGCCGCAGTCATAAATTTTGAACCAAATATTCTGAACTGACATTCAATTTAAAGCGGCTGCACTTTCAAGCGCGCCTGGAACTCCGGAAATAAACAAGTGACTACGTTTATTTTCACAGTTCCAAGCGTATTTAAAAGTGAAGCCGCTTCAAATTTAATCTCAATTCAGAAAGTTTTTTTTTAAGAAAATATTAAAGGGGCTTGAATCTCATGTTTTACCGTTGAAACCAAGTTAGATCCATAAATTGACATAACTCACGTTCACGTGGGAATCTGGCTTCAAAGAAAATTGAACAAGACATTTAAGCCCCTTTCATAATGTTTGAACTTAACATTCTGGACTGAGGTTCAATTTGAAGCGGCTACACCTTCAAGCGGTTGAAACTGTCGAATTAAACATAGTGACACGTTTATTTCCACAGTTTAAAGCGTATTTGAAAGTGAAGCTGCTTCAAATTGTATCTAAATTCAGAAATTATCAAAGTGTCTTGAAACTCATGTTTTAGCGTTGACACTAAGTTAGTTCCATAAACTGACATAACTTATGCACACGTAGAAAATTGGCTTTAATGAGAACTGAACACGACATTTAAGCCACATTCATAAATTTTGAACCAAACATTCTGGACTGACATTCAAATTGAAGCGGTTGCACTTTCAAGCGCGCTTGGAACTCTCGAAATAGTCAAAGTGACTACGTTTATTTTCACAGCTTCAAGCGTACTTGAAAGTGAAGTCGCTTCAAATTTAATCTCAATTCAGAATGTTTATTTCAGAAATTATTAATGTGGCTAGAATCTCATGTTTTAGCGTTGACACTAAATTACCTCCATAAACTGACATAACTAACACGCACGCAGGAATCTGGCTTCAAAGATAATTGAGGACGACATTTAAGCCACTTTTATAATTTATGATCTTAACATTTTGAACGGAGATCCAGACAAGGAAACAATTTTTATTTTCATATTTTCAAGTGTGCTTGAAAGTGAAGCTGCTTCAAATTTAATCTCAATTCAGAATGTTTATTTCAGAAATTATTAAAGTGGCTTGAATCCCATGCTTGAGCTAAATTAGTTCCATAAACTGACTTAACTTACGTACAGGCAGAAAACTGACTTCAAAGAGAATTGGCCACGACATTTAAACCTCTCTCATAATTTTTGAAACTGAGCTTCAATTTGAAGCGGCTACACTTTCAAGCGCGCTTGAAACTCTCGAATTAACCGAAGTTTATTTTAACGGTTTCAAGCGTGTTTGAAATTGAAGCCGCTTCAAATTTAATCAAATTTCAGAATGTTTATGTCAGAAATTATCAAAATGGCTTGAATCTAATGTTCAATACTCTTTAAAGCCAGTTTTTCTAAGCTTGTGTAGGTGATATTAGTTTATAAGTCGACGCTGAAAATGTAACCTTAACATCTATATTATTTTAGTCTTAAAAAGAGAGCAACATATTGCAAACAATGCTTTCTTTATTCTCATTCTCATAGCATATTAACATTATTAATTAAATAATAAAACAATTAACAAATCTAATCTCTTATCTCCAATAGCACGATGACGTTTAAAAAACCTCAAAAATATATACGACAGACCGTCGCCGTCGGGATGTCCAGTAGACGATTTTCTTTAGTGCATATGTCACAACTTCATCTAAAACAGATGCTTCTTAAACGTTCTAAACCAAAATACTAGTTTGACGTGAAACGTTCGTTAAAGTACTCGAGAACGTCTCCTAGACATTCCTATCTAGTCAAATTTAAGACCATGACTAGAATACGGATTTATTTTTTTGAAATAATTAATTATATTTATATAATATGTGTAAAGTACAAAAAATGGTGCAGAAGCCACGACAGGACTAAAGGGTCTTTTAATCCCACAGCGAATAATAAATTATCGCTGCCGCTTCGCCCAGACTTCAAATTTTTTCTAAGGATTAAAATAACCACAAATCTCTGCTTGCGGGCCTAAAGAAAACGCGTTTTAAATGTTTTAACAAGAGTTAAGCGCCTTAAAAAAATATTAGAAATAGACGTAAAAAAATTGTTTTGCAGATTTATGAAGGCGTCTTAAAAACGCTCTATTTTATGACTTAAAAAAAGATACTATGACGAATCTAAGCGGATCTAAACAAATCGTATTTTCAAAGGTTCCACAAATGATTTACAAAAGCGTTAGTACTAATTTTGCTGACAGCATAGCAAAAACTTCGGGCAGTAATTCCACTTTTGAATGTTCAGATTCATTGGTAGAATCTGATTGTGACCAAGAATCGAAGCGATATGATTCGAAGTATATCACCTTTAGAAAGGTTTGTATATCATTGTTTATCTTTTTAATTAGAGCAAATTTAAATCAATTGACTTACATAGCGGTACAACGTAATTCGCTTAAAATGGATACTTTAATATCTCCTGGATCTTTAGCAGTGGCACCAAGATAATAACAATCATTAGGAATATTACAGTATTACCCTTTATGGCATTTTATAGAGAAAACTTCTGCGGACCTAAACAAAACGTCTTTTGATCATTTTCAACAACGGATTCAAAAACGGCTTACGAAAATTTTCAAAAATATCCCTATTGTGACTTCTTATAAGCACGTAAACTAGACGTTTTTTAAACTTTATAGACGTTTTGTAGACACATTTTGCAAGTTTTTTTAAGTCGCTTTTAATTGGTGCCTGCACAAATATTTTATTTTGGTTCTCGGACGCTCTGAGTTAAACGGAGAGAGCGTTCAAAGTCAAAGTCAAAGTCAAAAAATCTATATTCCAAAAAAATACATAGTATTTTGGAAATGGCGTCAAAAAATGGTATAAAAATTTAAATCTAAAAGCAATCCTAAATTATGTAAATTAAAACATGCCACTACAAAGTTATAAAAAACTAACATTACCACACATTAAAATTGTAAATTTACTAAAATTAATTAAAATTCCTACACATGAAAAGAACTAAAATTACTAAATTATTACACATTAAAATTATTACATGATAGAACATTCACAAGATAAAAACTCAGCAACAGTATAAGGTTCTAACTCGATAAGGAACTTTTTAACATTTTTCTTAAAACCTATGGCTGTTTTAATCTGTCTTATTGACAATAGAAGGCGATCATAACATTCAATGCATGAGTAGAGAGGACCATGCTTAAAGAGACTCAATCTATGAGGTGGTATATTATAGTTAACAGATCTGGTATTATGTTCATGATTTGGTAAATATTTCTGGAAGAGATGCTTATTATTATACAAGAAAGTCACACACTCATATATATACAAACCTGCTAATGTGAGGAGACCATGTGTTCTGAAAACCTCCTCTGCATGAATCAAGCCAGTCCATACCCAATATTATCCCTAATGCCCTTTTTTGCACAATAAAAGCCTTTGATGCATTCACACTACCACCCCAAAAGAGAATTCCAAATTTCATGATATAATTGAAATTTGCATGATAACTAATTAGTAGAGCTTTTAAGTCGAGGTACTGCAGCTGTTTAGCTTTTTTACTACATAATCAATTTCTATCTCCCAAGTGAGGTGACAATTTATATAAACACCCAAGAATTTTGCCTCCGTTGAAATAGGCACCACCTGTGAAAGCAATAAGGCACTATCTGGATAAGGCAGCAGAGATTGTTTTGTTCTAAATAAAACAAAATTTGATTTGCTGGTATTTAGTATGAGACCATTTCGATTAAACTATCTTTGTGCAGATATTAGAGAGTGTCTTCCCACATCCAGGGTCCTGTCCACAGTTGTGTCACCAATTAATATATTCGTATCATCAGCGAAGTTTACAAGAGATACATTCCTGTCTGCTACATCACTAGTCAGGTCATTTATGTAAAAAATAATGAGAAATGGCCCTATAACACTACCCTGCGGAACACCCAAAACCAAAGGTCTGTCCTCTGAGTAATAGTCACATCCATCCTTATGGATTAAGACCCTCTGCATGCGACCCTTCAGATATGATTCTATCCACCTCAGTGGTGAGCCTCTGACTCCATACAATTCTAATTTTTTTAACAATATATCATGATTCAGACAGTCGGACGCTTTTGAGAGATCCAAGAATGAACCCATTGCCACGTTCTTGCTTTCCAGATGATTCACAATCTCATTTACAAAATCAAACACAGCGCTGTTTATAGACTTTCCCGCTAAGAAGCCATGTTGCCTTTCACTAATTAATTTGAAATGATGAAAAAAACTCAGTAAACGAAAACACATTGCCTTTTCGAATATTTTTGAAAAAGAGGAAAGAAGACTTATTGGCCTGTAAGACTCGGGCAAAGTAGGATCTCCTTTTTTATATAAGGGCTTGACTATGGGTAATTTAAGGTTTGTTAGAAAAATACCCTGTTTAAAAGAATTATTTATCATGTAACATAAAGGGGCAGCAATTTGCTCAGAGCAGCATTTAATAAGATTGACAGAAACCTCATCATACCCTGAACTCTTTTTGTTTTTGAGATTATGTATTATTTCCAAAATATCAGAAATGTTTACTGGTGTCAGAAACATGGAATGTGGATTATTTCTTATGTTATGTTCTGAATTATTTTCAGGTAACTTACTTACCAGATTTTGTGCTGCTTCAACCATATACTTATCTACATTGTTAGTAACAAGATATAGATCACCTGGTATACCAAAGTTCTTTTGTGATTGGTTCTTACCCTTTAATTCATTAACAATCTGCCAAGTGCATTTTGACCTGTTTTCACTATTTAGAATTTTGTTGGCATAATATTCTTTTTTAGATTCTTGTAAAATAATATTGTATTTTCACTTACATTTATTATATGCACTCTTGTACCTCTCATCAGCTCTACTCAACACCAAGAGGACATCCAGTTCCCGCTTACATTCTATGACCATTGGCGAGTTATAGTAGTTTTTGTCCTTTGCCCCGGGACGCATATTTTTAACTGGAAAGTAACAATTAAAAGCAAAAAGAAACACCCTCATAAATCTCCCCCATTGACAGTCAGCATCAAACTCCTCTGCATCAAAAACAGTCTGCCAAGTTTCTTCAGAAAGTAGCTGAGTGAACCATTGCTTACCGTCATTGTTAAAGACTCTACAATTGATAATATTATGGGGTGTTATTCCAGGAACATTAAAAGTCAACTTCTGACCAGTATGATCAGATAGATGTGTGTGCAAAATTCTAGCTGTAGCAGAATTACAATTTGAAAAAATATTATCAATGCAGGATCTTGACGAACCCGCTATTCTAGTAAATTCAAAAATACTGGGAAAAACATTAAAAGGAGCCAAAAGAGATAAGAAATTTGCTGAGTCAAGATTACTATGCATTATATCAATATTAAAATCACCTGCCAAAAACAATAAGACATTTTCAGCCACAAGCTTATTTAAAATAATTTCAATTTTTGACAAAAAAAAAACATTAACATCTGAAGTAGGGGTCCTGTACACAGACAGCACCACTACCCTAAAATCATTTATACAAATTTCTATAGCCGCACATTCAAAATTAAAATTTTCAGAATAGTCAATTAAATCTGACCTTACTTTCCAAGTTGTTCCAATACGAGCATACACAGCAGAACCATCATGTAGATTTTCTTGTTGACAGTAACACGATGCCAATTCATAGTTCAACAAGTTGTAGCATTTCAATTGTTCCTCAGTTTTCCAGTGCTCTGTAACGGCCAATGCAACACACTTATGCTCATTCACAAGCAACTGAAGCTGGTCAAGGCTATTTCCAATGGATTGAACATTATGGTGGATAATGTGGAATTCTTGACTTACTTCGTGTTGGTTGCTTGGATCACACCTTCCCTTGTGGTTGGGCGTCTCTGTAAATTTAGAAAATGGTTCACAATAATACCACTAGGCCATAGCTCGGGTGACATGATCTCCTTTTTTTCTGGCAGGAGCCGCTAATTTAAATGAACTTCTCCACTTGTCATTTCTTGTTTTCATTTTGAAACATACACAATTTTCCAGTCCATTACCTTTCAGATAATCCAGGATTTTATCAGCCACAGTGTTTGGTTCAAAACCAGACAAAAAGAATCAAGCCTGGGTCTTGGGGGATGCAACAGATAGTTCTGTGACATTTTCTTTGATTCCCTTCATTGGCTCAGGGCGCTTGGATTTAGGTTTTCTCTTGACTACCTGCCAATCTGATTCTTGGGTTTCCTCTGGGTTTACCTGGACATTTTGGCGGCTTTCAACCTTTTTTGGAATGCTTACTGTTTCTGAGGAAATTTTATCTTGATTTTCGATGAAAACAGTGTCTTCAGAGACGGAAATCTTGGGATTTTGGAGATTTGAGGATTTTGGACTTTGTACCTTCTTGTTAACGGGAATGTTTTCCTCCAGCTTTTCCACTTTTTCCCTCAAAGCTTGATACTTAGGCTCTAGGGAGATATATTTACGGCTTAGCTCTTGGAACATTCCTCGTATTTCCATCAATTCATTTGTTTCTTTAAGATCGCCAGGTTTGAGGTTAGAAGACTCGTCAACCGTTGCATGTTTGCAAACGGCCTTTTTGGCAGCGCTTGCTTGCTGCAAGCACGCTGGATGGAAGAGATGGTCACACTTTTTGCACTTTACACTTGCAACTACTTTTTTATCGCAGTGAAAACAAAAATTACCGACTTTTTTATATGGCAAATTTTCAGCGTCCTTATCGTGCCAGCTATTCATAAAACTTTTTGTGCCAGTAGGAATTTTGAATATATAAATCAGCAGACTATGACGTTTCTTATTGCTCTGAGGTTAGACATGATTAAATCCTTGTTTACAGCGTGATCTGAAGCTGCTTGGTTGAGGTCAACCCTAAAACATTTTGGCCTTGAACATTTTAAGCATCTTGGAAAGTTATTCCCAAATGTTTATATCGTCGATAATGTATGTTATAAACTCATTTAACAGATCTTTGTTCCAGTTTTGGCAAATTATTTTTGCCCATCAAAACCGCAGACATCTGACGTGGTATTAGCCACACTTTTTCGGCATTCACATGTTTTATGATTTTTTTATATAATAGCCAACATGTAGCTAATAAAAATAATCTAACTTGTGTAACTGCGTATTGTTATTTTAGTATTTTTAAATCTTAAGTTGGAAATGGTCATTTTTGGTGAAGCTTATAGTTCACCTTTAAGCCAAAATGAGGTCTGTAAATTAGTAAATGGGATTTGATAATATTTAAATTCCTAAGTCTCAGGTTAAATGCTAAATTAACTAAATGGGTTTATAATTGTTACTATATCCGCTTTCATAGCTTGATACGCCATGCAGGATACCCGGTTCCTAATTGCCAAACCAGTTTGTCTTATTTTATTGTTATTATGACATAGTGATGGGCAAAAAAGTTGTAACTGTTATTGTTACATAACAGTAATTTTTCTATACATGACTGAATCCTGTAAATATCAAATAAATACGCCGCTCTTTGATACTGATATACGCCGCTCTTTGATACTCATATATCATAAATCATTATTAAATTCTGATAACATTTCTTTTCCTACAAGCGTGCGCGATTCGCCATTTTCAATTTCCCGCACTGAGTGCGGGAAGAACATGTTTTGTTCTTTTACCATAATATATATACTTTAATAACATAACAAAAAATTTGAAGATCAATTTCCTGTTTTACTTCGATTTTTTTGAAATACTTACTGTGTAAAAACAAAAAAATAGCCAAAGGTTAATTTCAAAAATGTATTACTTTTGAGAACTTCAACAACACGTCACTAACTTCATACCCGTCAATGAGAGAATGATGTAGATGCAAATATGCACCAGCCCAATAAATACGAACCTTATACACATATACGCTCCTACAGCCGACAGCGGTGAACAAACTATAGAAAAGTTCTACTCAGATTTGGATGAATTAACCAAAAACCTAAAGAGGCACGAACGCAATATAGTCATGGGAGAATTTAACGCCAAAATTGGTAAAGGCAGAGTTAGCAATGTTGTGGGGGATTTTGGACTGGGAGATAGAAACGAAAGAGGCGACAGACTTGTACAGTGCTGCCAGGAAAAAGAGTTGGTCATCACAAACACCTTCTATGAACTGCCCCCTCGGCGACTTTACACCTTACTTTACATCACCTGGCGACAATGAAAACAATCTTATTAGAAATCAAATAGATTTTATATGTGTCAACAGACGGTTTAGAAACAGCATCAAACGCATAAAAACCTATCCAAGTGCGGATGGTGATTCTGACCACAACTTACTGTTGGCCAGTGTAAAAGTGAGATTGAGAAAACTGCAACGATCGATAAGACCAAAAAAAGTTAACTTGGAAAAACTCAAAAAAGAACCATACCAAACGCAGTTCAACGGATTAATTGCGAGGGATCTATCCGAAACATCAACGACAAACATTGATACTGCCCGGAACAAGGTTGAAACAACAATGCTGAAGGTAGAGAAACAAGTCGTGGGGAGAAGGGATCAAACAGCGAAAAACCCATGGATGAATCAGGATATCATTAACTTTATGGAAGAAAAGCGTAAACACAAAAACACCAACAAAGAAAGATATAAACAATTAAAAAGACAAATAGAACATGACATAAGGAGGGCCAAGGTAGAATGGATGGAAGAAAATTGCCGTGAAATAGAGGAACTAAATAACAAACACGATGTCTTTAATATGCAAAAAAAAATTAAAAGAACTTACAGGGCATACGAGGAAAAACACCAATGGTCACAAGAAACATACAGGTAGATATTCAGCTGACGGAGGAAGATAAAATGCGAACCTGGGAAGAATACCTAACAAGCCTGTTTGCAGCGGAGCGAGAAGATTCAAGAGAGGAACATCGACAGGCGGATCATTTAGATATTTTTAAATCGGAAGTGGAATATGCGATTAAGACAACAAAAAACAACAAAGCTGTGGGACCTGACAACATTCCGATAGAGATGTGGAAAGCATTGAACGACAGAAACTTGACCAGCCTTACAGAGTTTCTAAATAGAATATATGAAACAGGGAATATTCCAAGAGAGTGGCTTAAATCAGTGTTTATTCCGCTACCTAAAAAAAAACAACCCAAAGTCATGCGACGAATATAGGATGATCAGGCTGATGTCACACACTTTAAAAATCCTCCTAAAAATTATCCAACAGAGAATATACCGCAAATATGAAGAACAACTGGATGGGATGCAGTTTGGTTTCAGAGGGATTAGGAACTAGAGAAGCTCTGTTGGCTCTTAAAGTAATGCTACAGAAGTGTAAACAGTACAATAAAAATGTATTCGTCTGTTTCATCGACCTCCAGACTGCCTTTGATAAAGTCCAACATGACAGACTTATCGAGAACCTAAAAAGTATCAACGTGGATCGAAGCGGCATACGTATAATGAAGAAGTTATACTTTAACCAAACAAAAGTAGTGCGGGTTGAAGATATGGAAACGGACGAAATCAAAATCCAAAAAGGCGTTCGACAAGGCTTCGTCCTGTCCCTGCAACTGTTTAATTTGTACTCTCAGTTTGTGTTTCGGAGGGCGCTGGAGGAAAGAGAAGAAGGGGTGAATATTGGAGGGAGACTCATCAATAATCTAAGATTCGCAGACGATACTGCAATAATGGCAGAGAGTGCAGAAGAACTACAAGCCCTACTAGGAAGAGTTAACCGAGCATGCGAAGAAGTAGGACTTACCATTAATATAGAAATTCATGGAAATAAGTAAAAACCCGAATATTCATCCTGATATCACACCTAATGGAAAACAAGTAGAACGGGTTCAAAAACACAAATATCTTACTGGATCCAGATGAAGAAATCAAGATCAGAATAGAAGTGGCTCGAAAGACATTTATTGCTTACTCTTCAATGTTTACAAATGGAAGTCTATGCCTGCGAATTAGACTGAGATTTATGGAGTCTTATGTGTGGTCAGTGTTATTGTACGGGGTAGAAACCTGGACCTTAAAAGCCCAAACTGTCAAAAAGCTGGAATCATTCGAGATGTGGATTTATAGGCGCATGCTAAGGATACCCTGGACACATAGAATAACGAACGAAGAAGTACTGAGACGCATCGGACATGAAAGGAATCTAATGAAGATTATCAAGACCCGTAAAACAGCATACATAGGTCATATTCTGGGCAACGAGAAATGCATAATGCAGGGAAGAATAGAGGGGAAGAAGGGAATAGGAAGAAAAAAAATACTGGCTTCGTAATATAAGAGAATGGACAGGAATGAATGTTGAAGAACTATTCCATGTGGCACGAGACAGAGACGCATTCAGAAATGTGGTCGCCAACCTTCAATAAGAAGACGGCATCAGAAGAAGAATATTACATTTGAAAAATCCGTACTTGGACTATACTGAACCCGCAATTTATTTAAATAATTAAAACAGGTAGTTTAATTGTAGACATGTGCATAATATAGTACAGTTGGAGGTAAAGAATACCTGCCAGAAGAAGATCGATATGAAAACAGTACCAATTTACTTTACTTTTTCGTGTCCGGAAATCCATAGTTACTTAGCCCAATATCGGACCACGTCCAATGTTTATCGTGTGTGAAGCCATAGGCCTTCGAGGGTACATTTGTGAGGACAGGTAGGGCACTAAAGTAGGTGTTCCATGTTCTGTATATCGCAGTCGCACTTGTCGTCATCTTCGTTCAGCAGAAGTTGGATTTCACTGGGGCAACCCCAGTTCTAATGCGGTTCAGCGTTCTTCAGGTCTTCCCCGTGGTTGGCTCCTCTCTTTGTTGGATAGTTGGAGAGGGCTCGTCTAACGCGCTGCTGAGGAATCGGTGTCTTGATTTCAGTCTGCTTGGGCCGCACTCACGGCCGAACAGTGAATGGCGAACATCAATGGTCTTTTTGAGCTTCTCGGTGTGTTCGTAAGCCGCTCTGGTTTGTAAAACCAGCGGCTTTATAAAGGATATCCAATGGGGTTCGTGTTATTCAACCTGTGACTAACCTACATATTTCTTTTAGGCGGCTTGACGTTTTTTGCTTGGGCAGATCTGGACCACACTGGGCAGGCATATTCGGCAACGGAAAAGTAGAAGGGCTGCGCGGTGGCTCTGACCACGGTTGATTTGGCTCCCCATTTGCTGTTGGTAAACTTTATTATCAGGCCATTCCTCGCCTCTACTTTTTTGAGTGTTTTCTTGCAGTGGTGTCTGTAGGTCAGTGTTCTGTCCAACACAACGCCGAGATAGGTGGGCCTATCGGTGTGCTCCAGGAGCGACTCACCCCATTTTAAGCTTTCGGTTTGCTTAACGTAAATTCAGATGGGAAGCACAGACTTAGGTTTTACTGGGATTGGGTTTTAAGTAATTGCTTTGATAAGTACCACCATTTTAGTAGTTGGTGCGATGTAAAGACAGT
The DNA here is from genome assembly GCA_016904865.1 of Pissodes strobi. NCBI lineage: Eukaryota > Metazoa > Arthropoda > Insecta > Coleoptera > Curculionidae > Pissodes > Pissodes strobi. Next base: position 2,402 of record MU192807.1, on the reverse strand, counting down.
TACAACACTGATAGAAGCGTATTTTTCAGAGGTTTCTAAATTTTGGAAGCCAAATATCCTATGGTCATGATAATCAATCTTCTGTTTAAATTAGTAACCATTTTTGGGCCGCCTGGTGCTTTATAACCTGGGAAATTAACCTCGATGATATTGACGATAAAGGAGACTTCATAATCGTCAACATCCGAGACCCGAAAAATTATTCCGCCATACTATTTGTTACTTCTAATGAGATTATTAATAGCAGTTATTTAAATCTATATGTGAAATATGCCATCTTACTACCCTAAGTAGTACCCAATGTATCGGAATTAGTATCATAGGAAAAAAAACCCTCCAAAATGGTAGCTTATACAGGGCTTATATAGGCGTTCATCTAGCACTTTACTGGGCAATCCTGGTGAAGGGATTACCAATATCACGCGCTTAGAAGGATGGAGATTCACAACTATTGCAGAAGAATATTTGGAAGAATCTGTCAATCTGAAAACGTAATGTCCAACAAAATTCTCAATCTCCACTATTTCAAACGCTATTCCATCAACTTCGAGTTGCAGTTTAAAACATCCACATCGTCAAACATTTTACCGTTTCTCGACATCTGAATATTAATTCGGCATCTTTTTCTTTGGCATCAACTTCGCTGGCAGCCGCAATCAATTTACTTAATGCCACAAGTGGTTTTTTCAGCATAAATATAAATTATAAATAAATAATATCGAACGCATTCGACAGAGTTTGGTATGACGGACTGCTCAACAAACTGCCGTCTTTCGGATTGCCAGCGTCTCTCTGCAGCTGGCTTGCCAGTTTCCTTAAAAACCGATCACTGCACGCTGCAACTGATGGATGCATCTCAGACACATTCACGATTAATGCAGGCGTGCCTCAAGAGGCCATACTTCCACCAACTCTGTTCTTCATCTAAATTAATCACCTGTGGACGGAAATCAATAATCCTGTTTACAGTTTTGCAGATGACAGTACCCTTGTCTCCTAGTTTATATCATAAAAACATTTACCAGCGACTGAGGCCTATCACCGCAGATATGAGCAGATTACAACAATTAATCAAGATCTGGAGCAAAACTGTATACACCGCAGCAGCTGCTCCTACTTTACAAAACGCAAATAAGACCGTGCTTAGAGTATTGCTCATATATCTGGTGTGAAGCACCTAAGCACGCCTAAATATCTGTAAAACAGAGATATCTCGGCCACATGTCTGCGGTGTTCTAAAGTATCCAGATCTCGTGTCAATTCCTGGCCGCCGCGGCGGCCAGGAATTGACCCGAGATCTGGATACTTTGGAACACCGCAGACATGTGGCCGAGATATCCCTGTTTTACAGATATTTTCACGGCAGATGTTCCCAGGATTTGGCCACCCCCATCCCGCTCGCCTGTCAGACAGTCACGACAGACGGCAAGAGGGGGCCCGTTTGTCGTACAATTGGAAACACCTAGAATGTCGCTTTACACGGAATCCTTTGTCTGGCGCACTGTCTCACTGTGAAACTCACTCCCAGGGCATCTGTTTCTCCTAATTAGAACCTACGAGTACCACACGATCTCCCTTTAGTGTGTGTGTTCCATTGGCATAAAATAAATATATATTTTTTAAATTACGCATTTTTATTTTTAAAACACTTTCTCCCCCAATCAACCGCTCACGCGAACTCCGCTTCGAGTCGCTCGGGTAACGGCAAAGGAGTGTGTGAAAAAATGGCTCTTTCTGCACATGTGAAGTTGGTAACTATACCCCAGCATCGAGGCAAGCAGCATGTCTAGGCATTCAAGTTCGTTTTTCCTATACTTGAAATAATATTAATATTTTTTAAAATGTGTTTTTAAATTTTGTTTATAAAGTTGCGTGATGTGCCACATTTTTTAGATGAAATTTAAAACGCATTATATTCTAAAAAAAAGACATACACGATGAGCTTAAGGATGAAATTTGCTGAACCGTGTTAAAACTGAATCAAATAATAGATAATTCAAATTAAAACTTAATTCGATTGCATGATTATAGTACCACCTAATGGATAAATTATTGCACGCACCATAAATAATAATTGTTACCCATATATTGTGCTGCTTTCTGTTTCATACCTAATTACGCAAAGTTTGTAAATCTTGGTCTGACTAGGATGCAGAAGTATTGTTTTCTTTGTTTATTATGCATCAAGAGTCAAGAAAAATTTAATAATCATTTCAAAATTATTTTAGGACAGGTGGCAGCTAATAACTTAACGCTAACGTGAAGCAATTAAATTTATTCTATGATACCTGGGTGATACGACTTAATCCATCTAAAACTGAGTTAGCCGTGTCTTCTAGAAGAAACAACACCTATAAATATTAATAATGCACCTATGTTCCTTAAAGACAATGATAGAAAAC
>JAEQML010060437.1:0-27181 GCA_016904865.1 Pissodes strobi | reverse complement strand
CCTAAACATTCAATTGTCTTCGGAGTCATCCTACTCAAACAAAAGACGAAGCGGTTATAAAACGGTTTCTCAATGGAACATTTAACATAAGACCCCCAAAATCAAAATACTCAATTACTTGGGATTCCCACCCAGTTCTACAGCCCTTAAAGAGCATGTACCCTCACGAATTCTTAAATCTACAAATCTAACTTTAAAGCTAGTAACACTCTTAATACTAATAACGGCACACAAATCACGGACAACCCGGAAGCAAAAATAGACAATATTTTTAAATATGAATACATAATTGAAATCAGATTCCCGGATAAAATAAAAGCAAGTGGCTTGAACAACCTAATTTGATATTACCTTATTTTACTAATCAACGTGTGAACTATGTATAGCCACACTATTAGAGACTTACATAGAACGCACAAAAAAAAGGGTGCTACCAGTCAATAAAAGGTGAATAGTTCGTTGTATTAGCAGATACAATCGATCGTACCCTCCACTGTCTGCAATTGCAGTTGCAGCTAGTGAACATACCTATTTTTTTGTTCAAAAACAGGAATTACGGCATTCACAGATACTGTAAATATGCTAATAGATCGTTGCATTTGCAGATGCAATCGATACCACAAGTAGCAAAACCAAACAAAATGTAATACTCACTCACAAAAAGCCCTATCACCCAGACAGCAGTCAAACCATTAGCAGATGGGTCAAGTTAATACTAAAAGCCTGCAGTATAAACACGGAAATCTTTGGGGCACACAGCACGCGACACGGGGCAACTTTAGCAGCTCAAAGAATGGGAGTTACATTACAAACCATTCAGAAGACAGCTGGCTCGACAGAAAAATCAAAAGTATTCTCGAAATTCTATAAAAAACTTGGCGTGTGTAATCCCACTGGATTGGCATCTTGTTTATTGAACCATAAATTCTAAGGAATCATAAATATTAAGCTACAATTATAACTTACTTACCAACTTGTTATCATATTACATAAGAATATTGGTATAGTATTAAAAATAAGTTAAAGGTTAATATCAGTTAAGCGTTAAACATGATATATGTACCTTCATGATGTGTGTTATTAAATCTAATGGTTATAAATTTGAATTTTAGTTTATAAAAAGGGACTTACAAATCTAGGACTACAGAAAACTCGCAATTTTCAGTTAATGTAGATTACATCGCAAATACTTTAAACATCTACAAAGTGTAATGAGGGATGGCGGAGATGCGAAGGATAATTACAAGATCAATCGACTTACCTGTAAGGAAGATCGATCGGAATTATCCGAGCATCTCCGCCATCCCTCATTACAAACCCACCCAGTCTTTATCTTCTCCCTATCACCCCAAATGCAATGTAATCAAAAATCTCACGAACCAAAATTGTAATGACGCATCAGCTCGAGCGGCTAGCCAGGGTCGGCTGAATCACCATGTTTTTAGATAACTTATTTAAAAATTGTACCGATTGGGAAAAAGTTGTATACTACAAAGTGTAATGAGGGATGGCGGAGATGCTCGGATAATTCCGATCGATCTTCCTTACAGGTAAGTCGATTGATCTTGTAATTATTCGTTTCCTATTATTAGTCAAAAAAGTAAGGTATTACAATTTTTAAACTTACAATGTTTATAGAGAAATATAGATAAAAATTAAATTTAGTTCCAATAGTAGGTAGGTATAGTTATTTTATGTACTTTTTCTTTTTATAGAAAGAAGACAATTAAACATTTTCTGCAATTTTATGCTTTAATGCACCAGAAACATTTATTATATTATATATTATATATTTTTATTTATCAAAATATTGATTAAAATGTCTTGTTATTTGGAGATTAATAATAAAATTAAATATTTTTATTTTATTAAATTTCATTATTTTGGCAAAAGAGGGGGAGATAAGAAATAAGGTGTTTAAAAACTGAAATCAAAACTCTTACCACTTTGGATAAGTCTTTATTTAATATGAGTTCGGCATATATTAATACTAATTTATGTATCGGCACATATAATATTGCTCCAGGCCAACAGCCAATGTTCAAAACTTTCAATCGCTTATAGCCATTATTATCATTATTACATAATTGACAATCAAATTAAATTATTATAAATGTACTCTTCAAAATATATACTGTAGTTTATTCGCTATAATCAAGTAAATAATTTTTGAAAAAATTCGGATTTAGGATAGTGAAATAAACAACATCCGAGTAAAACTATATTTACTCGAAAATTAAACAATTCAATTGACAAAACACATCAACCTATACAACCCTTAAAACTAAAGAACAAGTATATAAGATAAAAAAATAACCATCGAGAGTAGTGTGCTGTTTCGGGCAACTTCTGGTTTGAATCATCCCTTATTTTCAACTGATCATTTTATGTTCACTTGTATTATTTCCATTTGAAATAATTCATTTATTTTATCTTAGATGCCAAATTTTTTCATATCAAAGTTTTGTGTTATTGCCTATCAAACTTGTAAAGTTATACATGTTCTTAAAATAACGTTCTTGTATATTATAAGTTACAATTAATCACCAGTTAAGGAAATTTGAAACCATAATAATTATTTTTGCTATTTTTCAATCAGAAGTTGCTAATATAGCTATTGTGATAAACTGATGTATCAAGAGATTAGATCGACTACAACTCCATAAATAAGTACTTATAAATATTATTTAAATATCGAAAAGTAATTGGACTACATTAACATAGATACAACCTGAAAGCATCACCATTTAATAAGAATCAACTAATAAATTAATTGTAATCCGTCGATTAATGTTTTATCTTTATTTAAATATAAGATGATTCACAGATCTCATTTATTAGTATTTAAAAATTTATATATGTATATATATTATTATATATATTATGACCCGCACGGAGTAAAGTCGAAGCAAATTTGTGTCTCGAATTATTACGATTTTTCGCGGTAAAGTGAGTGATGGATTAGAAGTGTCTGATATCATTTTCCGCGTAAGGATGTCAGCTATCGCGACATCCTAAAATCGTATTATTTAACGTTGGAACGTTGATATAGCAGTGAACAAAGAACCGTACACATTCCAAATTCCAAAACACAATCGGATGTTACCTGGGCGACAATAGAGAGATATCGTGCGGTCACGTACCAATTCAAAAAATTTACTATATTTAGTACAATTATAATTGCATCTTCATATTTAATATGGAGTACGAGGATTGTAAAGAAACAGCGGGAAGTAGAAATCCCATTTTTCCATGTGATCTATGCAAACGAAGAACTTGTAAGCAATGCTCCCAATTAACATCTTCCGAGATAAAGGTGATGGAATTAAAGGAAAGGAGAATGAAATATCACTGTACCAAATGTGAAGCCTTTGAGACACATAGCCTCTTAAAGGGCACAATTGAAGACAAAATAAGCATTATAACTGCCAAAGACGAAATAATAGAGATGTTGCGTCAGCAAATCGCAACTCTAGAAAAAAAATGCACCAACACTATACCGCCGTTATATAGTTCTATTGTGCAGCAAAAGAAAGAATCTATCACTAAAGCACCGGTAAGCACACCAAGTATTATAATTAAACCCAAGCAGCATCAAGATCCACAGAAAACCAACTCTGATATAAAGTTAACCATCAAACCTGCAGAACTCAAGGTGTCCATTAAGGGGACGAGAAATCTAAAAAATGGTGGTATGATTATTAAATGCGCAAATAAAGCTGACATTGATATTTTAAAGAGGGATGCAGAAAAAAAATTAAAAAATTATGATGTGCAAATACCAAATTTACGTAGTCCACGATTTAAAATTATTGGATTTGACAGCAACCTAAATGAAAAACAAATATTGGATGCCATTATAGAACAAAATACGTTTATAGACAGAACAGAGAATATGAAAATAACTTACACCAGAAAATCTAAAAATCCAACTGGAATGAGCACAATTTTTGGGGAATGTTCCCCAAAAATTTTTCACAAATTAATGGACGTAGGAAAACTGTTCATAAACTGGCAACGATATACAATTGTGGAAGATTTGAGTGTACCTAGGTGCTTTAAATGCCAGCAATTCTACCATAAAGCAGAATCATGTACAAATTCAGTTGTCTGTGAATATTGTTCAGAGGCACATCAGCGAAAGGACTGCCCAAAATCCTCCAAAAAATGTAAAAACTGTTCCAATGCCAATGAGAAACCTAAACAAAATTACAATATGTTTCATGAAGTTAGTGACGTGAACTGTCCATCCTATCAGTACCACATAAATGTTCTTCGAGCTAAAATAGACTATCGCGTTGAAAATGACTGAAGAACTTCCAGAATTACGAGTTTTACAAAACCTGGAGTCACTGGATATTAGCATAATTCAGGAAAAAATATGGGCAAGTGATGTGCAGAGTAGAGTAAGTGGACCTAACAAACTATTAAATATTATACACTGTAATATTAGAAGCATCCATAAAAACTTCAACGAATTTTTGACTGCTTTTGAAGTATATAATCTCGATCATTGTGATATTATTATCTTTAGTGAAAGTTTCGAAAGTAGCAATGGACAATATAATTTGAAAGGGTATCATATGTTTTATAATGGAGGTAGGCATAATAGAAATGATGGAATGATAATTTTTATTAGGTCATCTTTAATTTGTGAATCAAAACATACCTTGCTAAATGGGTGTAATGTAACTGTCAGTAATATTCTGGTTAAAAAGGATTCTTTTACATTCAATTTAATATGCATGTACAGACCACCAAACACAAATAGAGACCTATTTTTGCAAGAAATCGAAGCATACTTATCTCAAGCTAAAAAGTATAATGTAAATTTATTTTTGGGTGACATTAACATAGACATTTTAAATAAAAATGATAACTCTGTAAATACCTATTTAACAATTTTAAATCATTTTGGATTCATATCTTGCATAAATGCACCAACCAGAGAAAAGTCATGTCTCGATCATATTTTTCTAAAAACGAATGTAAGTAAAAATACACTTGATTTTCACTCATTTATTGTAAACTTGGACCTAACTGATCATGATCCTGTTTTATTGAGTGTGAACAAATCTTGTAACCTTCCTAAGTCTAACAGTATTTTATTAAAAAGTAAAACAACTGAAATCTTAAATGAACAAATTTTTCATAGTTTGATACAAAATGAAAACTGGTACTCGGTTTTGGAGACTGCGGATGTGATTAAAGCAACCGACGAATTTTATAAAAAATAGATAATTTGATAAAAAAAGCTACTCGTGTAAAAATAAATAATATTTCGAAAAATAAAAAGCGTCAACCCTGGATTACAAGTGGTTTGATTGAGAGTATAAAAAATAGAGATAAAATGAAATCAAAATTAGTAGAACACTTTAATAACGAAGACAATGAGAAATATAAAACATATAGAAACAACCTTAAAAAACTAATTGAAAAGTATAAATATAACTATTACAAAAATGAGGTTGACAAAGCAGGGCACAATCTTAAAAAGGTGTATAAACTTATATCAGACGCTACAAATAACATGCAGAATGAAAAATGTCACACACCTCCCCCCATTTTAAATAATGATTCAAGTACATTTTCAGACTTAAAATCGATGTCAAATTTTTGTAACGATTTTTTCATCAATATGGGAGTAAATATGCTAAATCAAATACCAGAACCAAAAACTAAGTACAAACTAGCTACTAATCAAGCAACATCATTATATCTAAGGCCAGTAAACAGAAACGAAATCATTCAGAAAATTAGCAGTCTTAAAGACAACAGTAGCCCTGGCATGGACAAAGTCACTACGAGAATGATAAAGAATAACCATTTATTTTTACTTGACCCTATTGTGCACATAATAAACTTAATTTTTAAGTGTGGGACTATTCCAGATCAATTTAAAATATCGGTAGTGACTCCTATATATAAATCTAATGATAAAACTAAGGTCACCAATTATCGGCCAATAAACTCAATAAACAATTTTGCTAAAATTTTTGAGAAGTGCGTTAAAGACAGACTCTTGGACTTTTTCCAATCAAACTCAATCCTGGCAGGTAATCAATATGGGTTCTTGAGTAATTTAAGTACATCCAATGCTCTCCATCACTTAACGAAGCAGATCACTAATAAGCTTGACAAAAATGAAAAATGTATAGGACTTTTCTTGGACCTAGCGAAGGCATTTGATACGGTGCCCCACTCCCTGCTTTTGGAAGTTCTTGAAAGGAATGGGGTTAGGGGTACTGTGTTAAGTGTCTTTGAGAGCTGCCTAAATGGGAGAATACAATACACTAAAATATTAGATACATTAAGTGATCCACTAAACATCAAAATCGAAATACCTCAGGGCACGGTTTTGGATCCTATATTGTTTTTGACTTATATAAACACCTTAGCTACTTTAAAACTAGAGAATGGTACTATAATTTCTTATGCAGATGACACCGCCATAATATTTTCGGCAAAATCGTGGAATGAGGTGAAGGAAAATGTTATTGGTGGTCTGGATGCTGTTCAAAATTGGTTGAACACATTTAAATTAACTTTAAACCTTATTAAAACAAATTATATAGCGTTTTCAATCACCATGGCAAATCGACCTCACTTTGATGTCATACAGGTTAAAGATACAAATACTGTTATTAGAGAAGTTTCACAAATTCAATGTTTGGGGGTAGTCATTGATATGCATTTGAAATGGGACAAACAGATTCTTAGGTTGACAATAATTGTTCGTAAATTAGTGTATAAATTTTATATAATATTAAGAAATATTTTAAGTAAAAAGTTTTTATTATCTGTATATAGAACTATTGTTGAGTCATTGGTAAGATATGGAATAGTTGTGTGGGGTGGTGGTCTGTACGAAAATGCTTTACACCCGTTATGCGTTGTACAAAACTATATTTTAAAAATAATTCATAAAAAGGACAGCTTTACCCAACAAGTATGTTGTATACAAAGGAAATTTTCAATGTAAGGTTGTTATATGTTTTGGCGGTCAGTACCTTTATTTATAAGAATGAAGGACTCCGAACATATGTTGACCACAGTTATCAAACAAGAAATAGAACTGAAGATTATATTAAATTACCAAAGAGTAACACAAGCGCTAATCTCAGATGTTTAAATTATTTGGGTCCAAAAATATTTAACATGTTGCCAATGGATATTAGAAATACCAAAAAAATTAGAATATTTAAAAGAGAAAGTCGACTTTATATCTATGAAAATAGAGGCAAGTTTGCTGAATTGTTTTAGGTTTAAAAGCTATGCAGCTGCCTACTTGGGTTTAAATTCTTAAATGCTTTTTTTGTTATTTACTGTTACTATTATGCATTTTGCAACTTTTTTACATTTGTAGAATATTTATAATTCATTGTTGGTCGGTATACTTAGGGAAAAAATTGTAACATTTCGCATATACGGATGTTTAGTTATCTAGATGCTGAGTTGCAATTTCATTATTATCATTGTATTTATACAAACAAGCATAATGTATGTTATTATGGATATTTGGAGTAAGAGTTTGAACTTAGAATTTTATCTAAATATCATGTATGTAAATACTTATTATAATAAACGTGGCAGGGTTACAGGGAGTACTGTTCCCTCCAAATAAATAAAAAAATAAAAAATAAAAAATATATATTTAAAATTGTCAAATCATATTCAAAATCATGTTTCCTGCCAAACAATATTGGTCCATAAAAGTAACTTTTTAATTTAAAAAATTCAAACTCGCTAGAAAAATATTACTTTTTTACACTGTGCAATAATCCTTAATTGTAGTAAATTGGAAAAATACAATTATATAATATACATTTAAAGTTTTATGTTCCAGTTAAAAAAAACTGCAAACAACTTTTTCGAATACTAAGTAACTAAAAATAACTCTTGGAGTAATATTAAAATGTTGTTTTTTACTCCGTGCATAAAAGTGGATAGTGAATAAAAAAATTATAATGTCAATTCGCATTTTGAATACGACTTACATTGTTTATATATTAAAGTCCTTAATAAAACATTAATTATGAATTCCCGGTGGGATAAACATGAATCACCTTCAAACCAGTGGCTTTAGCATCAAATTAATGGGAGTATAACGTGTACAGAACAATATAGTGCGCCTAGCTTTATTTCGTAGCAACTGGAGTCTTTGTATATCAGCCTTTTTACCTGATATCAACTAACAATGAAAAATAGTAATTGAAATGCGGATATATAATGGTATTATATATAAGAACACGACTCCAGTGACTAAGAATCTCAGCTATTCTCCTAAAAAATTCTATCTTTTCCAATTTTTTTTCTAATATGATCTACATGTAACGAAAAATTAAGCTGATAATCCAAGACTACCCCTAAATATTACTAGATGCATTTTCAAATAGGCTATTAGATATCTATCTTAATCCAATAATTATTCTCTAGAAATCTATTACAATTCTGCTTAGAGCCAAAAAATCATGTACTTTGTCTTTTTTTTAACCTAAGCCTATTTACACACAACGAGTTATAAAGGATGTCAAGTTTTGATTTCATAGTATCTACTACCTGATTAAAATCCTTCCCGCAAACACAGATCAACATATCGTCCACAAACAAACTTAGAAACATATCATTTAAAACTCGGTCTAGGTCATTGACATATAGCACAAACAAAAGGGGGCTCAGAATACTGCCCTACGGCACCTCTATCTCACTATCAAACAAATTTGAGGACATATTATTCACTCTAGTCACATGGGAGCGATCCTCCAGGTGACCAGTGAACCAAATAAGTGCACTGTTTGTAATTCCGTAGGCCTGTAGTTTGTGGATAAGTCTTCTCCTATTGATGGTCTCAAACGCACGCTGAAGGTCAATGAAAACGCTCAGGACAACATTTCCATCATGAACGTATGAACACCATTTCGAACACTATAACATTAACCCTTTTCACCTTTTATTTCGATTTTAATTGAAATTATTTGTATAAGTAAAAGTAAGAGTTAAACGTTCCTTGAGTTACCCTATCGCTGCTCAGATGTCTTATTGCGGTGGCACTAGGGGTGTGAGTTCGAATTCTGAAAATTCAATTAAATGTGGGCGCCAGATCTAGAGTAGACCGAAAGATAAGAAAAGATAAGATAAATTGTCAGATTACATTATCCATAATAAGACACCAATGTAAGGAAAGTAAACCCAAGAAATAAAAGATATGCTTTCCCTCAAAAATTTTAATAATAATCATTGACTCCACTGAGTATCTTTTCAAAATTACATCTCAATTCCAACCACCAATTACGCTTGGCATAGGTAAGATAGAATAAGCAATACTCAACAATATTGATTCTAGATTACAATATAATGAGATCGTAGTATATGAAATTTTCTTTACGACCCTAATTAAAATTAATGATTCTGATAAGCGAATAGCCCATAAGTTACGATCAGCTCATTAATAAGTCAAAATATTTCAATACATAATCCCATAGTAATCTCGAGTAATTATAATCAAAATGGTTTACCAATTAACAATCTGTATACCTAGGTAAGATAAACTAAGCAGTACTTAAGAAGAACTTCACTCACATATTTTATTTAGAAAATATGTCTAATTAGGAGATAATTTAAGAGAAATTTAATTTATATTAAATTTAGGGCTTACCCTTGAAAATTTAAATGTAGCCAAATAATATCACTAGTTCTGTAGTAACTAGAGCAAAGATAAGTAAGAAACAATAGTTTACAAAAATTTACAAATGGAAATTTCCGAGATTAATATTGAGTATGTACATGAGTATTCAATCTCTATAATACATAATAGGTACTCACTAAGGATAATTATTTTGATTGATCAGATCAAAATCCAAGTAAGAGGCTTAAAGTTAAAAATAGATAATCTCGTTTTGAGATACAGTAGATTAATTTACAATGAGATACATGTACAAAATTTGATTGATAAGATCAAAATCCAAGTTACAAGGCTTAAAGTTAAAGATATATAATCTCGTGTTGAGATTACGGTAAGACAACTGTACAATAAGGTAAATATACAAGATAAAGCAAAGGTAAGATAAAGGTAAGATATAGATACGGTAAAGATACTTAGAATTAAATTTTGAAATGTTGGTTTTTCAGTTTTAAAAAGATGAAATATTGAGGAATTGTGCAAACATTTCTAAAAGGTAAAAAGGATCACTTATCTTATTCCAGACGAGAATGCTCAGGGCTCCAAAACGCTTCTTCAGCAAAGTGGTTTCATAACCACGGAGTCATCCCGACCATGTAATTTCCACTTTCCAACCAACAATTACATTGCTACCCACCAGGCTACGATTGGAATGGAACGCGTCCGTGAATCTCCTGATCCTCTCCTATAGTCTCCTCATTTGCCCATATGAATTGAAATTTAGTACTCACTCGAACCAGTTCAAATTTAGGATCCCATCAGAGTTGAAGTTACAATTAGAGTAAAGTTACGTAGGTAGAGTTAAGATTAAATTTCAAGGTAGAATTAAGATTAAACTTCAAGGTAGAATTAAGATTAAACTTCAAGGTAGAATTAAGATTAAACTTCAAGGTAGAATTAAGAGCCTGAAAATAAAAAACGAACATAAGACGTCTCAAAATGGCGTCCTCGTGCTGCTAAAAAAAAACTCGCCATCACTCAATTAATTACCTGATGTTCGGCTCTCCCTCAGTGTCGGCTAATCCATATTAAAATGCCATTGGAGTCAAAAATTATTATATCCAGCCTAGCTGCTTATAAATTTCCAGGGAAATTAACACATTCTTGATGCCGTTGTCACCGCACACCCTTAGGCCTGAAGGTCTATTCGAAAAGGGACTTCTGCTTCAGCAACAATCGGTTTTATTCACCAAAACTCATAAAAACTAACTTCCGCAGGATGACACGAGACCAACCTACGAAACCCGAGTCGATACGAGGTCAATTCAAATACCACCAACTAAGTAATCACGAATTCACTTCCCAATTAGAAAATTCCGCGAAAAACTCAATCAAACCTCATTCACAAAACATTCTGAATTATGTAACTGTCAAAACAAAGCACGTAGTTATGTCACAAAGTAAAGAAAGGCTGTAAAATTAATAGATGCATTGTTAGTTGCCTATCTACATCGCCAACTTTCATATTAAATTGAAGATTCCGGCAATCATATTTGGGATTACAAAAACTGTATGCCTGCAGTCCAGTGGCATAGACAAATCAATTACATTAAAATAATTCCAATGGTGTGCTAGATTATATCGAAGTTTGTGAATGTAAGAAAATAAATGAATTGTTTTTGGATATTTAACCGCGAATTGCTACAGAAAATTCATAATTACTGACATTGGAACGAGCATATCCAAATGATTGTTACAACACACATACTGTAATGCTGACTCGCACGAATGTTTTTCCCAAAAACCCGACTGACCTTTAAATACCAATTTGTTTACCTCTAGAAACTATCGCAGTTAGGGGTTCGCGAGACTATGACCTCGGTCTCGGTCTCGAAAACGAGACCGAGACCGAGACCTGGAAATTAGAATCGAGACCGAGACCGAGACTTACCTATCGAGACCGAGACCAAGACCGAGACCAAGGTAACGAGACTCTCGGTCTCGGTCTCGAAAAATATTTTTATTTGTTGAATTTTCAAAACTTATTTTTCTGAAAAAAAAACAAATTTGTATGTATGTTATTGGCAATTGATGCCAACGGGATCCAATCAACCAAAAAAATTAAAAATCCTGCAAATCCGGGTATAACGCTTGTTTATTTTAAATTGGGCTGTTTCTTTTTAAGGTTCTAGAAGAAAGGTTATACTGTTATGTACATAATATGTAATTATGTAGATAACTTATTTTGAGCCATTTCCAAGCAATAAACAGCTATGAGTTATCACATTTTTCGTAATATCTACAAAATAATAAAACATCGCGTATCCATTAAAACAACTGGATATCTGCTTCTGGTACAACCATGTCAGATTAGTATATTAAAAGATGAATGGCCACCTTTGACCATATCCACTTATACAGTATATACCGTATACCTATACAGAGTGTCACAAAATTAGTGGACGAAGCATTAGCCCTGTAGTTATTGGTCAAAAATACCTTAATTTTTTTCTATAAACATATATCGGGAAACGCCCCCTACGGGAGCTAGGGCCTCTTGAAGGTGGGCCCCTAAAGATGTTTTTTTCTAATTATTTCCAAAATTGTGTAAAATAGTTTTAAAATTTTGGAATTCCCCTAAGTACACTAAATTTAATATTTAGAATTCGGAAATGGAATAAGAAATAGAAAAAATTTAATCAGCTCACGTGCTTAATATTCTGGGAGTGAATATAAAAAATTAACGTCAACTTGTGGGCTCTTTTTTAATTTTCTTTACAAATTTTAAAAATTTTATTTTTTTTGGTAAAAAAGTGCCTCTTCCGGACGCAGGGTTTTGAGAAAAACGGATTATAAATGTATTCAGACTGCCAAAAACGGGTGTAAATTGAATGCTATAGTTTATCAAATTTTGAAAATCTGTCATAACTTTTTTCTGGAACAAGTGTTTCTACTATTTTATAATAATATGAAGTTTTGTAACGTCAAAAGGAATTTTTGGGGAATATCAAAAATTATAACTTTCATTTTACACCCGTTTTTGGCTGTCAGTATACTTTAAAATCCGTTTTTCTCAAAAACGCTGCGTCCTAGCGAAACAAACTAAGAGGCACTTTTTTGCAAAAAAAATCAAATTTTCAAAATTTGAAAAAAAATTATATAAAAAGTTAGCCCAAAAAAAGTTAATTTTTAGATTCACCCCCTAAAATGTTCGCACCTGACTAAGATTTTAATTTTTAGTTCAGAATATTAAAGTTAGTAGAATCCCAAAATTTTAAAACTCTATTTTACACCTTTTCTGAAATAATTAAAGGAAACCATATTCAGGGGCCCATTATTAAGAGGCTCTAGCTCCCTTCCCGATATATATATATATATATATCATTTATTTTTCAACGTTACAAATTGATAATGTCTTACTTCTACTGTCTAATGTAACTATTACAGTATGTACATGTTGTGTTTAGACACCTAGTTTGCCCACAGGGGCTAATCTATGGGACCACGCAACATGTCAATTACCCTAATGGGGATGGATGTTGTACGTTACATTTTGTAACAGCAGTTTTACGACCATGCTATTTGGAACTTACTTACATAGGCACGCCTTTCAAGTGTGTTCAAGTATTGGCTGCCGATAGGCTGTATTATGGTGTAATGGATTTTGATAAGTAATATGCTTTCGCAGGTGGGTGACATGGAGAAAACTAATCGAAAAACTCCATTTCTCGTTTCTTTGGTGTTTTTAAGCTAAGGACAGTTACAAACATCTAATATGTACATATATACAGTCTGTCATACACCATTCAATCTTTCATACTTCATTCACACATATATATACACAATTTGTGGGCCCAGGCCCGCGTAATAGATGAAGTGTGACATTCGCCACTAAGATAACTATTTACAATCAGTCACACTTTATAGCGAACTGTTCTATATTAGCATTCATACTTCATGTGTTACATTCCCGATATATATTTATAAGAAAAATTTTAGTTATTTTTGACCGATAAATACATGGTTGATGTTTCGTCTACTAATATCGCGACACCCTGTATACCGTTAAATTTAAAGAGTTTTCAAAATAAATGTTTCCATATAATACAGAATGTTTGAAAATGACATCACTTTGTATGGCTACGCTACAACTGATAAAAAATTTAAAAAATATGAAGAAAAAGCGTTGACTTTGACAATAAAATTGACAGAAATCGGTACCTAGTTTTTATGTGTACACGGTGATCAGTTAATATGTCCCCCACTCTTAACTTTTTTGTTTTTCGCATTAGACAAAAATGTTAAAAACAAAAGTTGTGCAGAATAATGTAACCTATTTGCAGAATACATTTATATATATACAAGGCGTTGCAGAAAATTAGTGACAGGTTAAAGTTATATATTTTTAAATGAAACGCCCTGTATATTGTTAATTTTTTGGGATCTCCTACGAATTATGAATATTTTTTCTATAACATGTCCTATACCTAAATGTAATAGTTTTCGACATATTCGCATTTTAATTAGTGGTCTCGTATTGTAGTTGCCCACTGAAAAAACTGATGATTTAATGGCAAATGACCTCGCGCAATTGCCCTTTTTGCTTTTGTGGCAAGGGTTACTCCTTAATTTCAATGGCATTGCTTTTGCGCTAACCGAAACCACTGCAATTGAGTCAAATTCACTGCGCATTTGCCCTATTATGCCTTGGAGCCAAATGAAATGCTAATGTGAAAAAATGCTTGGCGATGTGGCGTTATCAAAATGTTAAGGTATGTAAGTTATGTACAGTTTTCTTATATTTATGATTTCTTAAAAAAATTAATGACAACAATGATTGGTTGTTGGTTTTTTTAACTAATCTATAGGTTGTATCGTGATATATACCTTAAAATTATACGTATAATGCCGCTCTAGACTATGATTAGATAATAATTTATATATGTATATAATACACATACATTTGTAGCGTAATAATATTAACCACTATAAACATTTTGAATTGTGAAGCTATCAGCTCAGAATATTCCCAAGTCATCAGATAACTTGCAAACGACGCGTTGGTGTACGTCAGTGCGTCCATCTTTCTTCAATAGAATGCTGGTGTTTTGATGAAAGGTTCCAAACCATTTCTACTTACTGGCTAAACGCGCAAGCATTTGTAGTTAGTCTCTGACATTAAAATCTTAGGATTTTATTACAATTTCGTGAAAATTTTGAGCCCGGCTCTTTATTGTATATACGCATGTCTTGTTGCTAAAATTAAGGGCCGATTTAAAAAAAAATACATTATGATTTTTTAATTATTATTATTGGCTTAAACTTATTATCCATTTGGGTTATTGTCAGATCCGCCCTTGACTAAACTATGATTTGTTTTCTTGCAGCGCATAACATTGACGGATTAGATATAATCAAATTATTACCAAAAAAAGAAGCAGGCATTCTCGAACAAAATATTCTGGGAGATAAAAAGTTGACAAAAGCTATCCAAAGCCTAAAAGATTGGTGACGGTAAATGAAATCTTTAGAACCTGATGTAATTACCAACGATGCTGAAGAAATTAGCTGGATCAGTGTTGATAATTTTTGTTTTAAAATAGGTTTGGCATTGCAACTTTTTGTTGGAGATGCGGTGTTTTCACTATTTGCCAAGTTCGTATTAGACAAATACGACTATATATAAAACTACTAAACAGTGATCTATTAATTTTTTGTACCTTCAACAGGATCATTTTTTTGTCAAACATTTCAGTTCATAAGTGCTTCTGTTTATTTTCGATAGCTAATGAGCTTTTGCTGTTACCAAGTTCGTATTAGTAATACTTTTTGGTACCTTAAACAAAGCACTTTTCAAAGATTTCACTTCATATAAGTGCTTTTGTTTATTTTAAATAACTCAAGTGTCTTTTACCTAGTGTAAGTTATCCTTATAAAAATGCCAAAATGTTATTTTTGTTAAATGAAAAGCAACTAATAAAACTATATTTCGATATTCCTCCTGTGTATCTCTATAGATTCTACCCCCACCCATTATTATATTTAGGTCATATATTTTTCCAAAGACTTTTTGATATGAACACTTTTTTAGCGTTATAATTGATTTGTGCTATTTGGGTAGGTTACTCTAAAATCGAGTATCTTTGAGAAGTATATAGGGTGATGTGAGATAAAGCCATGGTGAATTTCCCCTAAAAACATGCGAGCTTGTCTGTACAAGGCGATCAGTTATATGTGGACCTACCCAAAAACTTTTTTGCTAGTCGGCTTAAAAAGTTGTGAAATAGTTTTTGAGGGTACATATAACTTATCGCCCTGTACAGGTAAACTCGCATGCTTTTAGGAGAAATTCGACGTAGCTTTTTGTTGCAAATTCGCAATACTTTTGTCGCAAATGCGCAGAGCTTTTGTAGCAAATTCGCAGTGCCTTTTAGCAAATACGCAATACTTTTGTCGCAAATTCGAAGTGCTTTTGTAGCAAACACGCAGTGTTTTTTAGCAAATTTATAATACTTTTGTTGCAAATTCGCAGTGCTTTTGTCGAAAATTCGCAGTGCCTTATTAAAAAATCATAATGGACTTTGAAGACAGAGTTGAAACTTTGACATAAAATCATACAAATTGCTGTGCGTTTATGACAAGAACATACTCTTTTGGAACAAGGAATTTTAGGCGTTTATCCCAAATGTGTCCTGAATTTGCATCAATTGAGCCATGCATTTGGCATATATCAAATGCATGGCGCAATTGATTCAAGTGCGTTCGCATTTGAGCCAATCAAATTGTTTTTTCAGTGCCTATTCACGGCCACCTAAGAACTGGAATCTAGAATATTTAAATGTAACCGCTTAGTTAAAATGCGAATATGTCGAAAACTATTAAATTTAGGTAAAGGACATGTTATAGAAAAAACATTCAGGATTTTTAGGAGATTCTAAAAAATTAATAATATACAGGATATTTCATTTAAAAAGATATAACTTTAACCTGTCACTCATTACTGCAACACCTTGTATATATATGAATGTATTCTGCAAATAGCTAATATTATTCTGCATAACTTTTGTATTTAACATTTTTGTCTAATGCGAAAAACAAAAAAGTTAAGAGGGGGGGACATTATAAATGATCACCGTGTACATACTTAAAAATCCCTATCACTTGTATACCTACCTACATTAGAGGTAAGCATTTTTATATCAAAACAACAATTTAGAAACTAACATGAAATATATTAAAATATTATTAGGTACCTATTTAAGTTAACTAGTATTATCCACAAAGTATTGCAAACAAAAAATGTAAAATTATTTAAGAAGTTTATCCCTAATATCACATCTACACCAAGAACTGATACACAAAAGACACTTATTAGATGATTCATTTAACTTAACATTCCGAAGTAACGTTTGTGTTATTAACGAAATAAATCAGTAAATTATTTAATTACTTTTTATTTGCTCAAACCGAGACCGAGACCAAACAGAAACAAGACCGAGACCGAGACCGAGACCAAGGTAGTCTCGGTCTCGGTCTCGAACTTCGAGACCGAGACTAAATTTTTTCTTCGAGACCAAGACCGAGACTTGCCAGGTCTCGGTCTCGGTCTCGCGAACCCCTAAATTCGCAGTTGTGCATACCACAATTTCCAGAATTTTGTCTATTACCGATAATAAATTAATGGGTCAATATATTCTTCTGGTTTATTTCGTCTAGGCAGTTTCGGGATAGGCACAATAACACTGGTTTTAATTTCCTTTGGAACTCTTCCTATTGTAAGGGATGTATTGATCAGGTGAAGTAAAGAGTACCCAAGTACACAAAAAGCAGTCTTTAAAAATTTAACTGCTCAGATTTCTTGAACCACATTTAATGGGAAAATATTTGGCACCAATGACGAAGACATACTTTGTAGGCACAGCAATCAAAGAAAGCTTTCTCGCCCAGGGGATGTTCCTTTACAAATTGATGCTCTCAAAATAAACGTTATCTGAAACAAATTAAAATCTAATGTAATTTTGACTTAGTTTGTAAAGAATTTGTTTATCAAAAACTGAAACAATTAAAAAAATACAAATGTGGAACAACACAAAAAAGTAAATTTAAAGAAATCTAAACGCGCGTGCTTTAAAAGTGCTCTTATATACTTATATCATAATATGCTATTAATTAAATTCAATATTCATTCCATACATTTGTCATCCTTCCTTATACATGCCTATTAGTCAATTAATTAACTATTCAAAACTGTTCATAGACACCTAGACGTGCAACATCTGTATATATGTACTTACGTACAATAGTATATTATTTTATATGGAGGAAAAGTGATACTTTTCATGGCGCGCTCGTGTTTAACAGCCGAACGGAGTGAGGCTGGTAATAGAGAGCAAGCCATCAAAAGTAACTTTTCCTCCAAATAAAATATGCTGTTTTTTCTTCAAATGTCGACAAATTAATGCAAAAACATCTCTTTTTCATAGTAATAATATCTAATTATTATTAAAGATAAGTGGGTTCGCAAGGCGGCTTAGACCGGTGTCAGTGAATAGGCACAGGTTGTTGCTACAGTAATGTGACATAAAGCTGTCAGTGGACACTGTCAACAATAATTATTTTTTTAACATTGCGTCCCCGATTGCGTTTTAATTCCGTATTGAGAAGCAGTTATTGAGTAAGTTCGATTAAATAATAACCAATTTGTTCCTAAATTAGTCATTTTTAGAAATGCAGTCACACATTGAGTGATAAATACAAATTGTAGTTTAATAAATCTTGAGTTGTTGACGCTTATTTTGTTGTCTGTTTGTATTATATCTATGTTGCTATGACAACACTTTTACCTCCGCCGGCGGAAAAGTGAAAAATAAAGCTTCGGTGGAAGAAAAACGAAACTTCACGGCCGCCTACACAGTCGAGTAATGACGGATTTACTGACGTTTGAAGAAAAATAAACGTTAATATTATGAGAAAGCATACTGATGGATATAAAAAAGTAGATGTAAAGATTTACCCTATCCCTATCTACATATATATGATTATTATAAAAATGTTCATCGTATTTAATTAAACCTGTTCTGTTTATTAAACTTCGAAACTGCTATTGCAATACTCTGGTTTCCGACAAAAACTACAAAACAAAGGAAGTGAGTACTTTTGTACTTACCCAAAAAAAAAACGTAGATAGATAATCGCAATTTACTTAGCCCAAAATTAATCATTACAACCCAAACACAAACATTTTACAAAGTAAAGCTTCTTCAACTTGAACAATGGCGGAAAATATAAAAATAAACAATGAGATATTCGGAATTATTAGGAACACTCGTTCACGCGGCTCCACTCCGCGCCGACAGGTAACAGCTCTTGGGAATGCACCAATAGAAATGTAGGTACTCCCTCCTTGCAACGTCTCTCGTAGGAGGCGTAGTAATTTCTTGAAATTCAAGAATGGGCACATTTCAGGCCGGACGCCATCTAGCGATGAGGCTTTTTTTCAGTTCGAGGTTGAATAACTATTCCCTATATAAACAAAGCTTATACCAATAGTCCCTCACTACAATAGTTATTTTATAAGGCCTTAAAATCCTCGTTATTGCAAACATACAACTTTTTTACTTGGTATGGCTGGATCCCATTTTCATGAGATTTTCAACGTGTCCCTACGACATATAGGTTTCCATTTGAAAAAATGCTGGGATAACTGGGGGTTAGGGGGTTGGAATTTTTTTTTTATTCAACCGATAAATGTGATAAACTCAAATTCAGTTACCGTGTTTCAGCGTTTTTTGGAAACATCGCTTGCTTAATGAATTTTGTTCCAGACCTTTCGGCCATCCCTGTATAGATTTATATGCTTGAAACCTAATTTAAAACGCTTTGAAGATAGGCGGATCGGAGATTTGGTGCATTTTTCAAGCGATAATCAGCGGTTTTTGCCAATTTTATGGGAAATTACGATAGAACGAACACAAAAAACTCGCTGTCGTGCGGTCTTAGGTACACACCGGTTTTTAGATGTATTTTTACAACTAATAATAATAATAGACTAATTTTTGTCCGTAAAATTAATACTAAACATTTTTCAATATGCAGACACCCTGTATAATATATATATATATATATAATGGATTACAATAAATATTTATTTTTGACTGAAATAAAACAATTTCAAACACTTTGGCCAGTTCTTGATGACTTTACCAAGAAGGTGCCCTAAAATATGGAAATTAAAGAGGCATTCACATTGTTGGCAGCAATAAAGGCCTACCTGTGCTGCAAATATGAATAAGACTAGAAATCTAATTTTCATTTATGACCCTTTGTCTTAGTTTACTGGCCAATTGATATCAGAAGCAGAAACCCAGTAACGAATTCTACGTATGGCTTGGGGTATATTAGACAAAGAAAATAATAAAAGTCCCTTTGCCCCCTTTACCTGGCCGAATTCTAATTTGCACGATTTAACAGTTTTGTGTTCAGTTGCAAATTGCATCCGAAAAAAGAACTGCTCCTTCAAGTGTTCACTTTAAAACTGTAATATTTGTGTTTTATATATTTCAAAGATGCCTGAACTCTGCTTTAACCGCGTAAGTGTTAAGATGTGAAACAAATCGAATGAACGCACAAATAAATGTTTAACACGGCAAATATTTAAATAATTTTTCGTTGCAGGATAGGTTCGCAAACTCTGGCGTACCGGGTTACATACAATGTATGATTAATAATAAAATTGACTTACTACGTAACATCAATGAGTCAATAAGAAGCCTTACTGAAGAGATATTTCGTGAATCGAATACGACTTGGAAGAAATATTTTCAACTGAACGACGAAGCACCCATAGATGAGTGAGTACATTTTAAAATTCATTACAGAAAATACTGAACACTATTCGGTTTTTAGACATACTCTTCTATCACAAAAACACAGTTTTATCCGCAATACAGAAACAGAATTTTTGCACTCGACGCGCTTTTCGCTATATTCATATAGCGAAACGCGCGCCGAGTGCAAAAATTCTGTTTCTGTATTGCTAATGAAAATGTGTGAAAGTGAATTTTGCCGAAGGTTCCAAAACGCTTTTAGAGTAAAAAATATACAAAGCAAAAACACACAGATTTCGATACATGGTTAAAATTCGAATAATAACATTCAAACATATCGTACATCCAATTCAGTACCGCCACAAGTGTAAATTATATAATTTTAGAGTAGAAAGCAATAAAACAATGGTGTTGTTCAATTAGGCGCATAATTAATTAACTCTAAAGATACCCGTTTAATATATATATTTATAGAATACCGTACATACAAATATAGAAGATAAATTTAATGTAAAAAATTATAACAAAAGAATCTATTATAGACTATTTGCATAGCATTACCTGAATCGAAAAACAAAAAGTATAGTGAGTGGTACTTATAACTAAGAACAAAAAAATGTTGCAATAAAAAGGTTGGTGAACTTTTTTAATTAAGTTTTTCTTGCACATCTAGATGTTCTTTAATCTTTTTTTCCCAAACTATAGTGGCGTGTCATAAGCCTTGGTTAGGGCAGTATCATTTAAAGTTTGAGTGAATAATAAATCTCGAAGCAGGAAACTTGTTTTTAAAAACGTTTAATTACGACAAAGGTTGCAACTTGAATTGTCTTACATACGACTTTTACCAATAAAGAAGACAATATGAAAGCGATTAACTAATTATCAATCTACAAATAATGGTAATGATAATGATAAGTGACTAAGGGCGATTACAACTAGCCAGGGCCGTAACTCCTCTTCCCTTAGAGTTGATCAACGTCTTCGTTGATTATGTTCTGCAATATTGTCTTGGCTACAGACTTTTTAATCCTTAATCTAAACATTATTATACCAATTATCAAAACAACAATTATAATACAAAAAATGGATCCGATGAATAAAGAATGAGTTTCTTTTGTGACAAATTCATTATAATTCATTGGTTCAAAAACATCCATTTGCATCCTTGAAGGTTCGTCTAAATGGTATTGCTTAAAATCAATACGATTTTTAATGTTAAAGTTAAAATTATTATTTTCAAACGTATAATTAAAATTTAAGGCGAGGTTGCTGTATTTTTATTGTCCTATAATTATGTCACATTGACTAAAAATTAAATTACAATAATTTATAAATTTTCTTGACAATGAGTTGCAGTTTTCAATTATTTCTATAGGTTTATTGGTACAATATAACAAATTATCATTTTGCGTATATTTTGCAAAAGTATAATTATTATTTACTTTGGCAAAGGTACAATTTTTAATCTCAATTGTAGCTTTGGTACTTACAAAACCATTTGTTCTTAATATTTCTACATTCCTCATACCAAAATTTATCACAATAATATTTACTAGGGGGTATAAGAATTGTTTGATTGATATTTGGAACTGGGTACACTATCTGAAGTTTGCACTGATTGTTCTTAAATAATGGAATTTTAACGACCAAGATTGCCTGATTATTAGTTTGTATAAATCCAACATTACAAATAGAGATTAACTCGTATATTTGTTCTAATGGCCAAACTCGATTAGTGCCATAATGAGTTTTTAGAAATTTCCAAATTATGTTTATTACATTTAAGTCAATAAGTTCAATATCCAATGTATTTTTAATGGCAAATGTTATTGTTTGAAGAAGTCTTCTGACAAAAGAATCAATTATACTCGGCTTCGTCTCATAAATAAACACTGTAGTATCCCGCGTTCCATGCATATTGGCCACAAATTTTAAAGCAAACCTAAAAACGCTGATGCACCTCCCTCACACCCGTCGCCTGCCTATATTACTAATCAGTCTCGTTTTTTGTGTATTAGCGGCTACACGCATCAGTATTTCGTCTCGTAAGACTGTTTTTTGAAGTTTTGTGTTACGGTTTGGCGGGTAGATCGGGCTTTTAAAATGAATAAATCCCGTTCGCGTTTTAGGAAAAGGCGTAGAAGTCCGTCGCCAGACCGGGGTAACTTTTCTGTTAGTGAAAATGAAAGTGTTTCGACGTTTAGATAGACTTGAGAGAGGGAAAAGAAGAAAAAGATCGACATCTCCTTCTTCTGAGGAATATTCTTCTAGGTCGTCTGATTCGGATAATGGCAGCGAACGTAGTGAAATTGCTGATATTCGAAGAATTGAAAATAATAGTATGTACTGTTTTATCTTATAGATATTTTAAAAGGCTATTTGTTTATCCAGAGAGGCAGAGTTTTACAGGTTTTAAAAATTCTAATTGACTGTCGAGTTAATAATGTCAGTCTAGGGTGACTGAGATAACAATTTGAAAATAACCATATTGTTTTTTGCCTAGGGTGGCTATACAATATTGGGAAGATAAATATTGTTTTTTGCCTAGGGTGGCAATACGATATTGTAAAATTAATATTTCCTATGCTGAGGCGAACTACCGTAATTTTTTAATATTATTACCTAGGGTGGTGATATATTAGTTTGTTCTTATTTTTTCTTTTTTCCCTCGGATATTTTCTCCGCTATCTACTGGTTTCTTGTTCTCAGGTGGCTCACCAAGAGACACTAACACCCAACAAGCTGCACAAAGTGATGATCATATGCCAGCCCCTATTAAACAAGCCTTATCTCTCTTGGAGGAAGATGAAAAGCAAGAAAAATCTTTTTCTGATCCTATTCAACCAGAAATGGCTTCACGTTGGGTTAGAATTTTACAGTCTGTGTTATCATCAGAATCAAAGAGTGATTTGATTAAAAAATAACTCCCTCCGGAAAATTGTGTTGAACTGAATCCCCCAAAAATCAATATGGAAGTTAAAAAAGCACTTCCAGAAAATACAATTCGTCGTGACACTCGCCTGTCAAATCTTCAGTGCCAGATAGGGGCCTCAGGTGTCGCTAGGCTTATTACAGATATGTTAAAAGAAGGGGAGGGGGTAAATATGACGTATATCGAGTGTTTAAATGATATTGGTCGTTTACTTTGCGACGTTCATCACATGGATTCTGTTTCTCGTAGAGAATTAATATCTTTAAACATAAATAAAGATCTTAAGGACACCTTAACAGATACACCCATAACTGAATGGCTTTTTGGTAAAGACCTAGATAGCACTATTAAGATGGCCAAAGACCTCGACAAAGCTAGTGAACAACTAAAAATTCAGAAAAAGGGTACTGGAAATCAACCTTCAACATCAAGACAGGAAAACTTCAGACGTCCATCTTCAATAAAGAGGGGAACCTATCAGGGTGGACGGGTCTACCGTGTTCCCAGCAACAGAAGCAGGAAGCCTCTAGTTCAACGGTACAAAGCACAACAGTCGAAAAAACCATATCGCCATCAATGGCAGGGGGAGAACCGCAGACATCATTATTAGAGGTTAGTGAAACCTGTGGTCGATTAAAGCATTATGCTCAAATTTGGAAAAAAATTGCCATTAATGACCGAATTATATCTTATATTAAAGGCTTTAGCATACCCTTTTTTAAGGTTCCTACACAACATTTCGTCCCCTCAGAACATAAGCCATCACATAGTGAAAAGTTAATTATAGGTGATTTAATTCAAAAACTGTTAAAAGAGGGCGCAATTTCAAGTGTTGAGTCAAGTGAGGGCCAATTCATTTCTTCTATCTTTACTGTTCCAAAACCAGATAAATCTTATCGTTTAATAATAAATTTAAAATCACTCAATAAGTATATAAATGTTTCACACTTTAAGATTGAGGACCATAGAACGGTCTCTCGTCTACTTATACCTAACGGTTTTATGGCTAGTATTGATATAAAAGATGCCTACTATCATATACCTATCAAGAAATCCCATAGAAAATTTTTAAGATTTAGATTTAATGGATCCTTGTTTGAATACAATGTTCTACCTTTCGGCCTAAACTGCGCTCCATTTATCTTTACAAAAATCTTAAAACCAATTCTTGCTATGCTTAGAAAGAAGGGTTATTTATATGTGGCGTTTTTAGATGACTTACTACTTTTAGGAAAGTCACAGGTAGAATGTGAAGATAATATAAAAGAAACTATAAACCTTTTAGAACAGATGGGTTTTTTGATAAACTATAATAAGAGTAATCTTATTCCAGGTCATATTTGTCAATATTTGGGTTTTGTTTATAATACAACTGATATGCGGTTATATTTGCCAGATAAAAAACGTTTTAAAATAATTGCGATGTTAACAAGGTTTCAGGCATTAAAACAATGTAAAATTCGAGAATTCTCAAAATTTATTGGCACCTTAGTTTCTGCTGCACCAGCAATTAAATATGGTTTTTTGTACTTAAAGCTCTTCAAGAGAAAAATATCTTGCACTGTTAAATTCTAGAAATAATTATGATGTAAGCATGTATATATCCCCCACTTTATACTCCGATATTACCTGGTGGTTAGACAAAATACCAAACGGTTTTAATACAATCCGAACAGACAGTTTTGAAGTTGAAATTTATACCGATGCCTCGGGAACCGGATGGGGGGCTATTTGTGATAATAGAACTACTTTTGGTTTTTGGTCTGAAGACGAGAAAAAATACCACATTAATATTCTAGAGTTATTAGCTGTATATTTCGGCCTAAAATGTTTGGCAACAAAGAATTCGAATTGTAATATTATTTGCAGGGTAGACAATACGACTGCCATATCAGTTATAAACCGGATGGGAAGTGTTAGATTTCAAAAGCTTAATAACATAACTCGAAAAATATGGTGTTGGTGCCAGAAAAGAAATATTTACGTTTTTGCCTCATACATTAATACCAAAGACAATGTTTATGCTGATCAAGCGTCTAGGCAAATTCATAAAGAAACTGAATGGACCCTTGCTGATTATGCATTTGATGATATTATACATAAATTTGGAAACCCAAATATTGATTTATTTGCAAGTCGCTTAAATAATAAATGTTCGAAATTAGTTTCATGGTTGAAAGACCCAGAGGCTTTTAAGGTCGATGCTTTTACCCTAAATTGGACTGATCTTGATTTCTATGCTTTCCCTCCTTTTTCAGTAATCCTAAGAGTCTTACAAAAGATTATTAAGGACAAAGCAGAGGGAATTGTAGTGGTGCCTTTTTGGGTCTCTCAACCATGGTACCCATTGTTCAAATCATTATTAATAACAGAACCATTAATTTTTGAACCCACGAACATGTTACTTTCTTTTAGCGGAATACCTCATCCACTTTCCAAAAGCCTTTCCCTGGTTGTAGGGAAGTTATCCGGAAAGCGCTCTTACGAGGAAAGGTTCCTCAAGACTTTGTAGACATATGTATTTCTTCTATAACAGAATCTACTCTAAAACAATATTCGGTAGGTCTCAAAAATTGGTGGCAGTTTTACATTTCTAACCAATTTAATCCCTTCGAGGTAACAGTGACAAGGGTTATGAGTTTTTTAACTAGCCAATTTAATAAGGGCGCCTCCTAAGGCACACTTAACTCTTACAGAGTTGCTATTGGCCAAATAGCAGGCCCCGAAATAGGTTCGGATTTCCGTATTAAAAGGTTCTTTAAAGGTATATTGTCTAAAAAACCACCGCTGCCGAGATATGAAAATATTTGGGACCCTAGTATTGTTCTAACCTATGTAAAATCTCTTGAAAATAATACAGTTTCTCTTGAAATGTTAACCAAAAAAATGGTTGTTTTACTGGCCCTATCTACTGGTCAACGAATTCAGACATTAAGTTTAATAAAAATTAATAATAATTCAATTCGTTCTGATAAAATAGAAATTAAAATTGTTAATAGATTAAAAACTTCGGCTTTAAATAAGCCCCAACCATTTCTTATTCTTCCATTCTTTAATACGGATCCCCAAATATGTGTAGCTAGGGCTCTAATTAAATGTTTAGAAAAGACCAAAGAATTACGAAATTCATGTAAAACCCTTTTTATTACCTACAAAAAACCCCATCATCAAGCTACCACCCAAACGATTAGTAGGTGGATAAAAAATATCTTACAGGCAAGCGGGCTGGATACAAACCTTTAAAAGCCTCAAAGTACAAGGCACGCCTCAATCTCTTCAGCAGCTCGCGCGGGAGTAAATTTTGATGCCATTCGATTGGCAGCGGGCTGGTCAAAAAACTCAGAAACTTTTGCTAGGTTTTATAACAGACCAGTGATAGATAATAAGGAATTTGCCCAATCTGTATTACGTTCTGTTTAAAAATTATACTATTGGTAGGGACCTATACCTGTTAACTAGTTTTTTTCTTCTTTTTTTGGAAGTTTTGTTGTTACAATAACAATAAGTTTTAATAATATTATAGATAATATCTTTTTTTTCCTATATGTTGAAATTTGTAATTACATTATCACACTTACCCTGGAATTGATTGCCTTTTGCTCCACAAATGATTGAAATTTTGTTTGGATTGTTATAGAGCCACTTCGGGCCCGGCTCAAGGATGTAAACTGCACAAGTGCAAGTTTAGTGACCCTTATGAAATTTGTACCTAGTTTCTTCGATTCGGTGTCTATTCGGACACCGTTTTCAAGAAAAGCAAAAAACTAAAAATGAAAATGGTTAGCAAATACAATAAAACAGTAA
>MU192806.1:16413-27182 GCA_016904865.1 Pissodes strobi | reverse complement strand
TTTGATTTAAATTCACCATCATGTTTATGTTTTTTGTTCGTTTTCGACCCTACTTCCTTTTTGTTTTTTAACGATTTTAACGACTTGGGCGAAAATTGGGCGTGGCACCCCGGCGGATTGGCATTGGGCGGCGAACAGTACAGCAACAAAAAGATGCCCACCTGAAATAAGTGCAGGCCGTACGGTGCCCACCCGGAAAAAAGATGCTGGCTACGCCACTATATATCTTTGGTAACATCATTAGAAATCTTGCATTATTTTGGTCTAAGATTCATTGACGTACGACCTTGATGAGAGTGAGGACAGTATAATCATTTAAATCGGTGTAACCTCTACTTTAACGATTTTAGTAAACTTAAGGCTGTTTGAAAGAGTTTTGTAAGTACTTTTAAATATCGTAAATATCCTGGGATCCTACTAAAGTTTTTAAATCCATGGTAATGGCTGATCGAGCGTAACTAATAGGATCTCAGGATTGGTTCCTTTTTGTTTCGCTTGATTAAGCAATCAGTTAGTATGTAATAGAGTTAGGTAGATTGTAATTTTGGTTTTAATCATCTCCTAGTGACGCTAATATGGTTAGTGAAACGCTCGTCGAGTGCAAAAGTTCTGTTTCGACATTGTGGGTAAAATTGTGTTGTAATGCATTTTGTCGAAGGTTCCAAACCCCAACTTAGTAGTGATAATGAACTTTCATTTGTCATATTCCGCGCCTCTCTTCACACCACTTTATCTAGGCTTAGAATTAATCCAAGCTTAAAAGAAAAAATAACGAGCGAGATTATAAGCCAACGGGCCATAACAGCAGTATTGAAATAATCATGGCAAACACCTTTAGGTAACAATTGAGACCTATAATTGTTCCTCCCTTTTGCAAAATACAACTATTAATGAAATAATTAGACATGCTAGACCAAAATTTTTGAATACTAAATTTTTGAGAAATATGATGTGACTCGAGATGTCTATTCAAGAGTATTCAAAAAGGTGTCAAAGTTTGGCCAAATTGTGAAAAAAAAATACGTAAATTTTCAATCATTCAATTTTTAAAAATACAATTAGCTTACTAATAAAAATTTTAAAAATGTTTTTCTAATTAAAAATTTAAAATTTGCTTGAAAATTCTATTAATTCCAAAATTTGTTAAAAATAAATGTTATAGACTCATTCTTTTTTAAAAAAAAAACTATTAAATTTTGCTTTGGCGAAGAATTTCATCATATTTGTAAAATTTTCTAAAATGGCCACTTTTACTTAGACGAAAAACAGTTGTTTCAATTTTAACTCGTGAAATCGAATTTATGGCTTTTTCAATCAAGTTGTCTCTTGTGGTTGGTCGTGTTTTAAAAAAAAATCTTTTATTCGTTGCCACAAGTAAAAATGTAACAGTTTAGTCGGAGATTTAGGTGGCTTCGGAAACAAACTACCCCTTCCAATTCAGCGATTTAAGTAACTAACACAATGACGGACCTTTTGCGAAAACTCTGCTGGGCATCCATCATGTTCATATCACATGGATGTAATTAGTCAATAAGAACATCTTCTAAAAGGATAGGTAAGTCATCTTCTCAAAAGCTTAAGTAAGATTTTCCATTTAGATGGTCATTGAACATAAACGAACGGATAATTCTGTATCCTAAAACTTCACACAATACGTCTACACTCCACCTGTATAGGTGATCCACTTTGCCCAACCCATGAGGATTTGTTTGTGGCATTATAGTAATGAACTCTGCCAGAGCTAGTGAAAGTGACTTTATCAGTTCATAAAAACGAGGGAGAGTAATTGAGGATTGCACTCTGAGCCAATAGCAGTAGCCTGTATAAATCAGTCTCTGATAGAACCTGGTGTAAAACTTTATAGATTTTAGTGTAAAGTCCTAAAATTCGGATCACTGCAATGCAACTTCTACCTTGGTCTACAGAAATTTATCTTTTATTTAAGTGCGTATCGGCTTCAATGTACGGAAGTCATCATTTCTTACCGGACGTCTTCTGAGAGGAACTGGAATGGGTCGTCAACTTCCTGTTTGCCAGTCGCCGAAATACTCTTCTGCTATAGTGCCTTCCCGATGCATAAAAGATACTTTTTTATATCATTTAAAATATACAGCGAGAATATCGCATTGGCGTACGTCATTTTTGAAAGATTTAGCCCACATTTTCATATTAGGTACCAAAAAATTAAAAAATAGGATCTAGGACAAGCTTTTATCAATAAAATATCTATCAATATTAAATCAGTTGATGACCATTCAAATTTATTTATATCTATGGCAACCTGCCAATTTTGCTTCCCGGTTATCTAGATTTATTTTTTAAAACACCATATTAGAATTAAGTCTAAATTAGAAGTTTTCCATGATTATGCTATTAATTCTAAAGTAGTTTTTGGGCTATTGAAATAATGGGTGGCAAAACTGAGAGTTTTAAAATAGTTTTTGTCATGGATTACGGAACTATGAAAACAATTATTTCTTCAATTAAAGTGTTGTTTTTTTTTTTGCTATAACTTTGAAACGAACACATCTATCGACCTGCGGTTTTCACGTCTTATCTCGCAAATTTAATCTACTTTCCGATTATGATATCATAATTGTATCATATGATTTAAGTTTTCGGGATAAAATCGAAAAAACGTTATTGCAAACTGCGCCCAGGCCCTCTAACAATTTTATTAGGAACTATCGCGTCTCACTGCTTACGATATTTAAAAATACTTCCAGTTCTCTTACCCATAAGCTTAAGTTTACTAAAATTGATTAAGTTCTCTATAAGTTACAGCAATTTAACCGATTACACTTTCACTCTTTTCAAGGCCGGTACGCCAGTAAACCTTAGACCAACATAATGCAGAATTGTCCAAGCTTTGTAATGAAGTTACCAAAAGCATACCTTGATGTGGCAATTGTCGGACAAGCATGTGCCTAGTTATTTGCGGGACACTTACATGAATGACAAATTGTTCGAAATATTATGTTCACTGTTCTCAACATTTTGATTTCTGTTTAAACACGACAGTATGTAGGAGTAAATCACACTGAGATTATCTAAATATTTTCTTTTATTTTGCTGCAGTTGTTTTCTAAGTGGATTTCCACCATTTCTAAGAGTTGTCTTTTTGTTAAGTTACTCTCAGTGCCGATTACTTCAACATTTGTAATCTATATTGTGCTTAGTTTCTATTACATGTTCTGAGGGGCGGTAGTTTTTTTATTTAATCTGCAGTGACTTTTATGCCTAGTGATTCTATCTTTCAATACAGTGGATGTTTGTCCTATATAATTATTTTCACAGTCAATACATTGAATTTTATATACTACACTTGATCTCTTCAGAGATTCATCAGTCTTTTAGCCTGGAGAAAGTATTGCCTATTTTCATTGTGTGCTTACCACAGATTTTAATATTATTTTGTTTTGTAAAGATTTTCTCGTTAATGCGTGATTGATGGCAGATTTTTCTAATTCTATTACCTGGTACCATTACTAAATTTATCTTAATTTTTCGGGTATGATAAGAATGAAAGCTTATATATCTTCCCGAATACGTAGGTTTCGTGAACCAATCTGCAATGATGATGTCATCAGTTCTAATTAGTTTAGTGTTCAAAAATAGAACACTTGTTCCTGTTCACATTGCATGGTGAACTGAATGTGATTGTTATAACTGTTAAATATTCGCAGTATATCTTCTGTGCTATTTTTTGGTACACTGGTGATTACTTCATCAACGAGTTTTTTTTTAAATGGTAATTTGAAACCCAGTTTAGGTGAGATAGATAGATTCGTGAATTCTGCTATTTTGAGATAGATTCGTGAATTCTGCTATCCGTTCCCAGTGTTTAATTATACTGGTTTTTATTAATAAAAATGGTATATTACTGTATAACGATACTACATCCAGACTAATTATTAGATAATCTGATGGAAGTTTCTTATTATTATTAAAGTTGGCGGAAGTGAAACTGTCTAATGTATAATAATCATTATTTGCATTTTAAGATCCTTTACAGGCGTAGACGACTATATAAAAATCGGCCTCTCCTATTGGTCGATCCATCTCGTATTACAATATGTCTTCGTGATGCAGTCAATTTGTCGCAAGTGCTCTCGTGGTCGAGAGGTTTAGATAGTTGGGTCCCACTTGGACGGCACGGGTTCAAACCCGCGTTGCTTTTTTTATATATTTATTTAAGATTATTTTTCTAAACAGTTTTTTTCTTGATTTTGGGCATGTCTTGGGTTAGCACTTGGTTAGTTTCCTTTTCATGAGCCCCCGTAGCGGGCGGAAAGCCATGCGGTTGTACCCATAGTTTTTTGCTTTATTCTGGTGTTAGTACATATTTTAAATTTTGATACAATCTTATTGGCTTTTTGTTGAAAAGTTGATGTTGGATCTTTGTTTAGGACTGCATAATAATTTTCATCAGATAGAATATCTAGTGATTTCGTTGTATAATCTTCTTTATTTGCAATGACTATGATGTTGCCTTTGTCAGCTCTAGTTACAATTAAGTTAGGATGTGATTTCAGATTTTTTTTTGTTTTGGTAAATAGTGATCTCAAATAATTATTTTGTGACGGTTGATTTATAAAATTTGTTAGAACGTTCTTGACCTCAGATGTTACAATGTTTCTGTTAAATTTAGGAAACATAAAAATTACATTTTCTATATCTGCTAGAAGTGTTTTTAGATTGATATCTGGTGATGTAGGATGTATACTGAATTTACTGCCTAGTGCTGAGAACTGTTTAATATCTGCAGGAATGTTACAATTGGAAAGGTCTTTGATCCAATTATCTCTTGTGTTGAGGAGTTTGTTGTGTTCAACATTTTTTAGATATGTTACTTTTTTCATGTTTGTTTTCTTAATTTTTTTGAAATTCATTTTCATACGAGGTGTTCTCATATTGGAAAAAAATATTTAATATTGCATTTGGTAACATTGCTTTTAATTTTAGAGTGAATTCTTTCAACGACCTCTCCACTTGTTTAATATTTTTTAAAGTGGTGTTAATTTCAAAATTAAGAATCTTTTTATCCAGCCTTAGCAAGAATTCCATAGTATCCTGTCCTGTTCATCCATTCGTGGTTTCAATTACTTGAGGTAAATGCTTGGTGTTAGTATATGCGTTGGTAGAATTGCTTGGGATCTGCACGCTAATAAAAATATCTCTCTGTTTTTTAGGGACGCCATTTCTTATTCTTAAACCTTGCCCATTATTTTAAAAACTTCACTGATTCTGCTCCATAATGTTGCATAATCTCTTGGTAGAACCCCATGCCTAAAATATATGGGGTGGGTAGTCTTGACCGACTTGTTGAATACAACGACTTTTAATTATTGGGGTAACGGTCTAGGGCTGAATAGAAATTCTTTCTACAAACGCTGAGCTTTCGGAAATTTTATGTTTCCTTTGTCAAGGCTACAATTACAAATCAGAATTTTACACGTCTAGAAGTTATAGTTACACTAGTTGTTTAATTAGATTTTAAAAGTATCATTATGATACTTACGTGCAAAGCGAGTTTACTACGGGTCCATTAATAGATAGCATGAAAAACAGTGCGTACACAACAGCATGTTATTAGTTCTTACATTTTGGATTTTTAAATGTTAAAATACCATGACAAGTAGTTAATCTGCCTGTACCTATTCACCATTTTTCGACTACGAAATGTATACGAACAAAGAAACTTTCATGTTTTTTTTTTAATTTTATAGTTTTTGCTTCTCATTTGATGTTTGTAACGCCACCTATTCTTGATTTGGTGGTAGGTTTGAATTCTGTGTCTTACAGTTAGATCGATGTTATGTTCTGTTGTAATTTATTTTCATACATAATCCTACGTTTTATTTATTTTTATTAAACAATCCAATGCAGAGAATGGTCAGGATTTAAGTCATGTGTCCTAGTTATTTGCTGGACACTTCCATGAATGTCAAATTGTTCGAAATATTAGGTGCACTGTTCTCAGCATTTTGATTTCTGCTTAAACACGACAGTATGTAGGAGTAAATCACACTTAGATTATCTAAATCTTTTCTTTTATTAATGCAGTTGTTTTCTAAGTGGACTTCCACCATTTCTAAGAATTGTCTTTTTGTTGAGTTACTCTCAGTGCTAATTACTTCAACATTTGTAAAGTCTATATTGTGCTTAGTTTCTATTACATGGCCTGACAGGGCGCTAGTTTTTTATTTAATCTGCAGTCACTTTTATTCCTAGTGATTCTATCCTTCAATACAGTGGATGTTTGTCCTATATAATTCTTTTCACAGTCAATACATTTAATTTTATATACTACACTTGATCTCTTCAGAGATTCATCAGAATACGTAGGGTAGATATATAAACTTCCATTCTTATCTTACCCAAAAAATGAAGATAAATTTAGTAATGGAACTAGGTAATAGAATTAGAAAAATCTGCCATCAATCACGCATTAACGAGAATATAAAAGCTTTATCTCATTTTAAAAGACAATTCTTATCCAGATTGGTTTCTAAAAAAAAATTAATCAACTCTATCAACACTCAAAATCATAATATACAACTAGAAGAAACAGAGCCAACTGAACATTCACCATCTGATCAAAACAACAACAATCAGTATAATTTAGCTATCTCTCCAGACCATATCTACTTTTCTTACTGTAAATCAGCCGATATGGTATTTTTCAATACCATATGTTAAAGAACTCACACACACTCACACATACTAGCCCTTACAGAAACACTAGTATGTTCTACAACGACAACAGTAAACGACCCCTATCCTGGTTACGACTTATATACCCGAATTAGACATAAGTTCGGAATATGCCTTTTGTCCGAAGGACCTTTCATGTCACTGCGAGGAAACAATCGAACCGAACAACCTCCCGTCATGTGGCTCAAAAGTTCACCGCCAAGGGTTTAACCAAGTTTATATGTTGTCTCGATCACCCTCCGAGCGATAGAGCCTACCAAAGCTTTTTTCAACACTAGCTACCACTTTTGACTCAATACAGGTCGATCACCCTAATTCAGAAATAATCGTTCTGGGAGACTTTAATACCCACAACACCAACTGGCTCAAACATCACAACAAGACCGACAAGAAGCTAAAGCATTTGCCAACAGCTGCGGGCTTACTCAACTTTTAGACGAACCAACTCGAATCTCAGAGAGGAGCGAATTCGCCGCCCTACTGGATCTTTTTTTAACCACCAATCCTGACCAGTACACAATTACTGTTGGTCCGCCATTCGGTACTTCCGATCACAAACTTATTACAACGGTTTGTTAATTGCCACTCATACAGAAGGATCCACCACTGCTTCGCAAAATCTGGCATTACAATTCTGCAAACTAGGACGATTTAAGGGAGTTCTACCTAGATTTTCCTTGGCTCGACGTCTGCTTTGGCGCTGACGACCCGTCAGTCTGATGTCAAGAGTTCACGCAAGTAATCTCCTCAGGAATGGAAGCATACATCGCAAATTCCATCAAGTTACCATCAAAAGCAAAGCCCTGGTTCGACAGAAGATGCGAAAGAGCTGTAGGCAGGAAACAGGAAGCCTACAAGTACTGGCAGCAAAATCAGACCGTTGAAAATGGCAATTATTTTGTCGAAGCGAGAAACGAATGCAAACGTGTGATCGACGAAACTAAGGACAAACACAATCAAAGGATCAGGAATAAACTTTTGCAATGCGACAGTGGTTCCAGGAATTTCTGGTCGGTAGCAAAGGCAATAATTAATAACTTTACATAAACGTCTCTCCCACCTTTGACAGACGAACGTGGTATCGCGGCGACTACAGCCAAGGAAAAAGCAAACATATTCGCCAATATGTTTTCATCGCACTCTACCTTAGACGTCCCCCAAGAAGCTCTCCCACCATATTGCACATCAACACTACCATGGCAGAAGTCAAGTTTCATCCCCGTGATATTCGCAAAATCCTTAAAGAACTAGATACGCAAAAGAGATCAGGACCGGAGGGAATACCTGCCATAGTGCTAAAGAACTGCGCCAACGAACTAAAACCCATTTTGGCCAGGATTTTTTCTCTGCCTTACGGAAAAGGGATTTACCCATCCTCTTGGAAAGTCGCTCGAGTCCACAAACAGGCAACTACGCCCTCAAATTATCGCCCAATTGCCTTGCTTCCAATAATCTCCAAAGTCATGGAACGTGTAGTCAATCAGCAACTACTCAAGTACCTCGAGAACAACAGAATAGTCAGCGATAATCAATACGGCTTTCGCAAGGAGAGATCGACAGGAGATATATTGGCCTATGCCACTCATATATGGAGTAGGGCAATTGAGAACTACGGAGAGTCTGGAGCGATTGCGTTGGATATTTCAAAGGCATTCGACAGAGTTTGGCATGACGGACTACTCAACAAACTGCCGTCTTTCGGACTGCCAGCCTCTCTCTGCAGCTGGCTTGCCAGTTTCCTTAAGAACTGCTCTCTGCACGTTGCAGTTAATGGACACATCTCAGACACATTCACCATCAACGCGGGCGTGCCTCAGAGCGCAATACTTTCACCAACTCTGTTCCTCATCTATATTAATGACCTGCTGATCGAAACGAATAATCCTGTTTACAGTTTTGCAGATGACAGTACTCTTGTCTTCCACTTTAGATCAGAAAAACCCTTACCAGCGACTGAGACTCATCACCGCAGACAGGTGCAGATTACAGCAACTAATCAAGACCTGGAGAAAGTTCAAACTTGGGGCTACCGAAATTTGGTCCATTTCAATGCAACAAAGACCCAAGCAGCAACGTTTACCAAGAGGGCCAATGCAGCGGACCCTGACGTCATTATGGCAGGATCGACCATTCCTTCATTCTCGTCCTCGTCAATCGGACTGCTGGGTGTCTCGGTCAACAGCGATATGTCCTGGCATGACCTGACCATGTTGCTAACATCGCAAAATCAGGAGCTTGGTGCGCTATCTCACAACAAAAACTCCATACACCGCAGCTGTTGCTCATGCTCTACAAAGCGGAAATAAGGCCGTGCTTAGAATATTGCACAGATATCTGGGATGCCGCACCAAAGCACACCCTGAAGCGGCTGGATTCCATTCAGAAGAGAGCTGTGCGTCTCGTCGGCGACCGGGAGTTGACCCGGAATCTGGATAGTCTGGAACACCGCAGACATGTGGCCGAGATGTCTCTGTTTTACAGATTCTTTCACGGCAGATGCTTCCAGGATTTGGCCCGCCTCATCCCGCTCCTGGCAACTCCTGTCAGACAGTCACGACAGACGGCAAGAGCGCACCAGTTCGTCGTACAACTGGAAATACCTAGAACATCGCTTTACAAGAACTCCTTTGTCTGGCGCACTGCATCACTGTGGAACTCACTCCCAGGACATCTGTTTCTCACTAATTACAACCTACAACTATTCAAGAGCCGTGTCAATGAACATTTTCGTACACACACCGCTCGTCGAGCGCCGTAGTATCTCCCTTTAGTGTGTGTGCCACTGCCATAAGAAAAAACAAATTAGAGAAAATCCTTACAAAACAAATTGATATCAAAATCTGTGGTAAGCACATTTCTCCAGGCTAAAAGACTCTGATGAATCTCTGAAGAGATCAAGTGTAGTATATAAAATTAAATGTATTGACTGTGAAAAGAATTATATAGGACAATCATCCACTGTATTAAAAGAGAATCATCACTAGGCATAAAACTGTCTGCAGATTAAATAAAAAAAAACTAGGGACCTGTCAGAACATGTAATAGAAATTGAGAGTAACTCAACAAAAA
Organism: Pissodes strobi; assembly: GCA_016904865.1. Lineage (NCBI taxonomy): Eukaryota > Metazoa > Arthropoda > Insecta > Coleoptera > Curculionidae > Pissodes > Pissodes strobi. The sequence goes on along the minus strand of MU192806.1, from coordinate 17,396 downwards.
GACAATTCTTAGAAATGGTGGAAATTCACTTAGAAAACAACTGCATTAATAAAAGAAAAGATTTAGATAATCTCAGTGTGATTTGCTCCTACATACTGTCGTATTTAAACAGAAATCAAAATGCTGAGAACAGTGCACCTAATATTTCGAACAATTTGTGATTCACGTAAGTATCCAGCAAATAACTAGGACACATGCCTTAAATGCTCACCATTCTCTGCATTGGATTGTTTAATAGAAATAAATAAAACGTAGGATCATGTATGAAAATAAATTACAACACAACATAACATCGATCTAACTGTAAGCAATAGAATTCAAACTTACCGCCAGACCAAGAATAGGTGGCGTTACAAACGTCAAATTAGAAGCAAAAACTGTAACATTAAAAAAAACATGAACGTTTCTTTGTTCGTATCCATTTCATAGTCGAAAAATGGTGAATAGGTTCAGGCAGATTAACTGCTTGTCCTAGTATTTTAAAATCTAAAAATCCAAAATGTAAGAACTAATAATATGTTGTTCCTGTGTACGCACTGTTTTTCATGATATCTATTAATGGACCCGTAACCTTGCTTTGCACGTAAGTATCATAATATAATGATACTTTTAAAATCTAATTGAACAACTAGTATGTAACTATAACTTCTAGCGGGTTAGAAGGAGAGGGAAGACTTTTCTCCACAAATGAAAATGCCAATCTTTAGTTCAAGAGTTATGCATTTCGATGAGTTCACTCATCATCATCAGACTCTAAAATATATTTTTGTATAAGAGAAATACATTAAAATAACATAAGTACGTCAAAATTACAAAAAAAGTCAAAATTATACAGTAAATTTTAAAAAATTCACCACACACTACTTAGCTACAATGTTGTATGTTTACATAGCAAACAATGACAAAGGAAATAAATAAATTAACAAATTGGTACACGTCGCGACATCCAGTAAACACAGTTAAAACTAAGGTTTTTAAACATT
>JAEQML010060430.1:0-27186 GCA_016904865.1 Pissodes strobi | reverse complement strand
TTTCGAATGAGCTGGGTAGTATCATGGCAAGAATTGTCTACTCTTGCCTTATTGAATCCTATTTGAGGTATGGCATACAGTTTTGGGGGTTCTGTAGCCTTACTTTGTTTAATTCTGTGTTTGTGCTCCAGAAGAGGGCCATTCGCTATATCTGTAAGACCAAATCCAGAGCTCAATGTAGACCACTCAGTTCATTGAACAAAAAATTTTAACACTGCCATGTTTGTTAATAATGGAGACCGCTCTTCTTAAGAGCGATTTAGGGGCATGACATCAACACATAATTATGAAACTAGGTATAATAATCAATTGTCCCTACCTGTCCCAAGACTCACACTGACTAACAACTCTCACATCTATGAAGGTGAAAATATATATAATCACCTGCCTCAAGTGGCTAGGGATGCACTGAATGGGAGGACATTCAAAAATTTGATAAAGAAAATTTGATTGGAAAAGGCATATTACAGCCTAAGTGAATTTTTTGAAGATCCCTTGTAGGTTTTTGTTTAGTATATTTTGATGTATAATTGTGGTTGTCTTGCTTTGGTACTCTTCCTTATTTGTGCACTGGTTCTTTATAGTTATACTTGAATATTAGATTTTATATATTTAATATTAGTTATTACGGAAGCTTTGTCATTGGATATTATTCTTGTGGTAATAAAGCGATTTTTGATTTGCTTGATTTGATTCGATTTGATATTAAGCTTAATTCTGATTTTGAGTCTCGGAATTAAGAAGTTTTGCTTAATGTTGACTGAATCCTGGCAATAAACTTAATTTAATAGTAATTGAAGATGTTTGTTTAATTCTGACTCCAAATCCCGGTATTAATAATGAATTCTGACTTTTCAATTTTAATTTAGGGATTTTTGCCTTAATTTCGATATAGGCAAAAGCGATCTTATCGTGCGGGTTCAAAGGTCACAATTTTCAGTAAAAACTTCATTCGTGGCAGATTTTGCATGTAAAATCTGTCAAAGGAATGACATTTAATAAAAAATGTGATCTTTGGACCCGCACGATAAGACCGGATCTGACATACTCAGAATTGACGACTTGTTTCTTCATTTTCACCTTGAAACTCGGCGTGAATTTAAATTATCAAACTCAGAATTGAGCCTAATTTTGAGTTTCAAACACACAAATGAATATTTTCCTTAACTTCTAGTTCGAAACTCGGAACTTCGGACTTTGAAGTTGGAAATAAAATTTTCTTTCCCAATTCTAATATTGAAACTAGGCAATAAATTTAATTCTGATTTTTAAACTGGAAATTAAGATTAATTTTGACTTTGAAACTGGGAATTAAGAAGCTTTGCTTAATTTTGACTGAATCTTGGCAATAAACTTAATTTAATAGGAATTGAAGATGTTTGTTTAATTCTGACTTCAAATCCCGGTATTAATAATTAATTCTGAATTTTCAATTTTAAGATGGCGCCGAATAAAAGTCCGCGTAAAAGTAGGTCCGACGAAAAATGTTATTCAACATGCTGCAAAAAGCCCTCAAGTGTTGTGTTATGCATACTTTGTGGGACTGTCTTTCAGAAATCCTGTGCCCTAAGGGATTCGATCGATAAGCTAATTGTGATCGATAAAACGTGAATTATTTGTGCAGTGCATGAGGATACCCTAACCTCTACGACAGAAGCTTTAAATTCCGAAATTAAGCTACTAAAGGATTTGCTCGAAGAATTAAAAAGTAAGAACTTTATTCTGTCAGAAAGAAGGATAAGATTTGCCATTGTTAAGAAAAGTCGCCAACAAAGTCGGTTAAGACCAAAGAAAAAAATAAACCTAAACAAAACACTAACAATGTTTAAGTAGTGCCACCAGGTGACGTCGACGTTGAAACTGCTGGAAGCGCTACAATCGCCGATGACATGTTTGTTTCTGACCAAAGACATATAAAAAATATTTTATATGTCTTGGATTCTGACACACCATCAAAAGCCTCTAAACAGCCGCGGCGCGGCGCCAACGTTTCCATACAACCTGCGGCGATCCGCTTGACCTAAAGTTATTGGAGAAGCTTGACGTGACGTCCGGTCGCAAACCTAGACACTCCCGAAATTCGAAAGTAAACATTGACACCACTGTAAATGAAAACATTGAAAACATAAACATCAGGGAAACACCGAATTTTTCTCTGAGAGTGCCTTAGATGCCCCCCCCCCCTTCAGTTAAAAAGCCATCTGGACAAAAAAGGATGGATCTACAGAAATGGAGGCTCTAATTACCAAAGGAGCCGATGAAGTAAATGCCAATAGTTTATCTGGCCCTGAGGAAGCAGACGAACCTTGGATCTTAGTCAAAAATAACAAGAATAAAAAAGGTTCAAATTTTCCCTCGCTATCTACTCGTCTCACACCTAAATTTGGAACTAATACTGAGCAAACAATGCCCAGACTAATAGGATCAAAAGGATTTGGCTGTACATCTCAGGGTTTTGAACCAACTACTGAGGAATCTGACATTCTCAAATTTCTGAAAACACAGACTCTTCGAGAAAATTGTGTCTGCAATAAAATGTCTACTACGAGCGCCAAAGTTAAAAGTTCATTCAGGCTAGGTGCTCCAGAGGACAAGCATCTTCATATAATGGCAGTTGACCTGTGGCCCGTGGGAACCTTGATAAACCATTTTCAGAATCTGTAGTACCGGCATCAAGGTTCTACAAGAGGCCAAAGGACCTAACTCGATTGTTCCACATCAACATACAATCGATCAGGCACAAGGTGAACGAGTTGGATACTTTTCTTATAGACAAGGAAACTGACTTCATTTGCCTTAGCGAGGACTGGCTCTCGGGACCTGAGATCCTGGGGCTTCATCTGACGGAACATAGGATGGCTACTTCAGTTTGCCGGAAACAACACCGCGGAGGAGGATCCGCTATTTTAGTTAGTAATAAATATAATTTTACAATTGCACATGAAATCAACTCTTTATCTGCGGAGATGTCTATTGAGATGTGTTGTTTTTACATAAAAGATCTCAAACTCTACATTATTTCACTCTACAGGTCTCCAGCTGAATCAATTCGGGTGTTCTTGAGGGGGGCGAAACTTGCTAAATGAGGACAGCCATGTCCTTTTGACTGGGGATCTCAATGTTCATTTCGGAACCGAGTCACGTGAGAACGTGCAGTGTGTGGTCTTGTAAACTCCTTTGGCTTATCTCAGTTGGTTAACGCTCCTACTCGACAAGGTGGGTACCTTGACAATGTTTTCTCTAGTTTAGATGAGCATAATTTTGAGGTATCGATTATTGGCTCTGCTATTTCTGATCATTTTGGGCAACTGGTAGAATTTCTTCTGCTAAAAGGCAAAGTAACCCTACTTCTTCTAAATCAAATTGCAGACCTATTTCACTTGCAGGTAAGATGGCCTTCTATTCGTATGTGGAACTTATTAATTGGGAATTTCTGGGAGATGAGGATATGACTGTGGATGAAAGATGTACTTGTTTTCAGAATGTTTTAACTCAGGCCTCGTTTTCGGAAAGATCTTATCATAAACGTAAAGACCAAAATCGCACAATAAACTGGTACAAAGACGAGTTGAAATCAATGAGAGAAGTCCTTCGCTTTTTGAAGGAACTGTTTAATCAGTCTTCTTCTGATGTTCTAAGATCACAAATAATTGACTACAAAAAAAGATACAGGTCAGCCCTGATAAATGCTAAAAGAGCCTCAAATGACAATCTCATCAAAAACCCCACAAACCCCATAAAATGTATGTGGAATATCATCATCAACATCATTAATCGTGGTGTTACAATCAATAATATTAGTTATGAGGTTTCCCCGGATAAATTTAATAACTTTTTTGTGAACACTACAGAGGCACTTGGAATCTCCTGACCTTGTTCCCCTTGAGCTTTTGGGTGCTGTGGAGCCGGCTTGATGGCTTCAGTGATGCACAGGACATTTTAACAAGCCTAAAAAACAAGAAAAAGTAAGGACCCTTTCGGCCTATCAACCGAGCTTATAAAGGACATTAAAAATAGTATCATTGGTCCTCTCACGAAACTTATAAACCTTTGTTTGCGTGAGGCTGTTTTTCCTTCAATCCTCAAGAGAGCAATGGTGGTACCAATTCATAAAAAAAGAAGCTATTAACGATCCCAGCAACTTTAGGCCAATTTCCTTCCCATTGTATTGGTACGGCTCACTTGGAGCTTCCCAGCCCCCTCAGATCAGTATTTATCAACTTATGGAAATAAAATCGATCCTAGCAATTTTTGAATTATTTTGAGGCATCGATCCCGTCAACCACACCAGGTACGGCACACTTCAGTGGGGTGCAGTGCCATTTGGGAGAGGGTAGGCAACATAATAGAAAATGATACAGAAGGAATAAGCCCGCTGAAGGCGCCGCCGTAGGTAGATTTTTTTTTCAGGTACCACGCCCAAAAACGTCCATTTTGAGGCTCCAAAAAATGTAGGATAAAGCCTTTTCAATTCGAGTTTCGCCCAAACTATGCAAAGAAAACGCGTTCTAAATGGTTAGTGGAATGGCCTTGTTTTTCTAAAGCATTTGACACATTATTTACATCAATATACCCACGTTTACTCTACAATTTCCTTCTTCGCCAAAGAGTAAGCATAGCCAACAATAAATTTTAATTTTATAACGACACCCGCACAGCCACTAATAATTGTCATGGATTTTTTTATTAAAATATCGAAATTTTCTTTCTAACCAACAAAACTAACCCACAAAGAAAACAACAACCCCTTGTATAGGTACTAAACTAACTAAACTTTCAAAACTATAACTAAAAGCGCAGGGCGTCAAATCCCAATCTCACACAAGAATAGAGCACATGGAAAAGGGAACCTGAGATTATTCTTATTTATGGCTGGCCAATGCTGGTGTTGTATTATCGGGTTTCAGTTTCTTGCAAAAAAAATGCATGGCGTTATTAATACCTAGATATCGAAATATTAATAAATTTAGGGATGTACTGTAATTTTAAACATTATTAAATAATAAAGCTTTCTTAACCAAACACTGTAATGATGTAACCGGTAATCGCTTTCAAACCAATTACTAAAGCGCCAAAAAACAATAACAATATGATCCTTGGTAAAAAAGAATGTCTATCAAATCAAAATATTAATTAAATAGAGCACATTTTGGCAACAGCACTTATCGTTGCGTCGCGTCCGTCGGTCGGCCCGGACCATCTTCGCATGCGTTGTCTCTTTTCTTTTTATGTAACGTTTCATTTGGCTGTCCCTTTTTCAAGCACTGCTTCTCGCTTCCATAGTTGACGGTATAAATGCATGCCTTCGGTTTGTTATGGAATGCTTTTTAGCGGTTGCCGTCGGAGAATATTATTCCGTTTAATATAGGTAGCGTAATATGAGTGGTAGACTGTGATGTTTTTCCATAATATAATTAATATTTTAATTGGCGCTTAAGATAAGCTTTTTAAATTTGGATTATACTTATTAGTAAAATTATAATTTATATCATCGGATTAAAATTAAATGGGAAAATATAAAAAATGTCAAAACATCAGGGTAGGCAATGCATTTGTGCTTTCATTGTGTGCACGCCACTGCACACTTGGAGGTTTCCAGCCCCCTCAGAGATCAGCATTTATCAACTTATGGAAATAAAATCGATTTTAGGTAATCCTGGCCATTTTTCAATTATTTTGAGGCATCGATCCCGTCAACTACCCCAGGTACGGGTATGGAAATAAAATCGATTTTAGGTAATCTTACCAGTTTTTGAATTATTTTGAGGCATCGATCCTTGACTCCCACAATCTATTACATGGCCAACAATTTGGCTTTAAAAAAGGGTCTAGCACAACTTTGGCAATTTTAAATCTTGTGTCTAAAATACGGGAGGCTTTTGAGGAAAAGGGATTCTGCGACTTGAGCAAAGCGTTCGACTGCGTTTCTCATGACTTACTGCTAGGGAAACTTCGCAAATATATATTTGGCGAAGACAGTATCCAATTCCCTTCTAGTTATATGTCTGACAGATCTCAGGTTGTTCAGAGAAATGGGGTGTCATCGGCGGAAAAGAAATTGACTGTAGGTGTTCCTCAATATTGGATCCTCTTTTATTATTGATTTATGTCAATGATTTATCTAACTCCGACCCTAGAAACAGTTATAATCTGTTCGCCGATGACACTACCATAACTAGCACCAGTTCGTCAATTGACGTGGTAACTGCAGCTTTGGACATTGCTCTACCGAGTGCTGAGGTTTGTTTCTCTGCGAACACTCCTTTTAAACGTTGCCAAGACTCAACGAAAGTTGTTCTCGATGCGACGGCTTTCTCCTGAATGGCAGGATGCATCTGTGGGATTCCTTGGGGTGCATCTTGACACTGTACTTCAATGAAGATGCCATAGAGACTATCTTGTTAAAAAACTAAGCTCCAACACTTTTCTCCTACGAAGACTCTCTGAAAATGTCTCTCTGTCCACTCTCTTGCAGGCATTCTGTCATTCACATCTTAGCTATGCCATTTTAACATGGGGGCATAGCACTGGTGCAATGGATGTTTTTCGCATTCAGAGAAGAGCTGTGAGGGTTGTCGGAGGCTTGAGTTATAGAGAGAACTGTCGATCAGCGTTTGTTTCCCTGTAAATTCTGACTCTACCTTCACTTTTTATCTTAGAGAACTTGTTGTTTGTGATGGGTCAAATTGGACAGCACTTGAGACATGGCGATGTATATAGTTACGACACCCGTCGTAGGGATTGTTTAGTGCCTGTCTGTAGAAGGCTTCAGAGGTGTAGGGATGGACCCAGTTGCCTCGGTCGACTTTTTTATAACAAGCTCCCCCCTGCAGTTTTCAAGAGCACATTGAGGGGGTTCTTACTTAATCAAGCGTTCTATAGTATAGACGAATTTTTTAATTTTAACTATAATATGTTCCATTTTTATTTTACTGTGCAGTCTGAATTTCTAACATATCAGTAAGTTTGCTATTCTGTAAACTTGTCCGATTTACTTGTCTTTTTAAATTCGATTTGTTTGACATGATGCTTATATGTAGTTTTAGCTTTAGGATTATCTTGTGTTCTTGTGTATCTTCTCTTTTTGAAGTGTATAAATATTGACACAAATAAATGATTGATGGATAATTTCGGGATTTTTGCCTTATTTCCGAAACTCAGAAGTGACGACTTGTTTCTCCATTTTCACCTTGAAAATGTACATAAAATTTTAAAAGAACAATAACTATCTAGACAAGATCTTCTTTTTAAAGCTCAAGAATGAACAGCCAAACAAATCACAATCATTAATATCATCATTATAGACCTTCACAAGTCGATCAGATATTCGTCTAAAACCATAATTTATGCGATGTGGTTTCTCATAAAATAATTTTCTGTGTCGGGTAGATCTTGCTGGCGTTTTGAAAAATATATTAGATAAAAGCATACTGCTGTCAATGTGCCCGTTAATTAATTTAAATAGAAAAAATACCATTGCATTTTGTCTTCTTTTTTCCAAGGAATCCAAGCCCACCAACTGGGCTCTGACGTTATATGGAATATCTCTATAAGGAAATCTATGCTTGTACAAAATAAATTTGCAAAACTTATTTTGTACATTTTCAAGCCGTTTAATGTGGGAGTTATAATAGGGTGACCACACCACACAGTTATATTCTAAAATACTACGAACTAAACAATAATATAAACTTTTTATGGCTTTAGTATTATTAATATTATCGCAGTTTCTCCTAATAAAACCCAGCATTCTAAAGCCCTTCAAAATAATGTTATCAAGATGAGCGTTAAAATTCAGTTCCTGGTCAAATGTAACACCCAGGTCATTAAAAGTAACAACTTCATCCAAGAAATGACCATTCAAAATATAACTAGACCGAATAGGAACTTTCCGACTGTGAAAACTTAGGAATTTACATTTTGTGGAATTTAGTCTTAAAAAGTTATCGCTACACCATGCGCTGAAGTTGTCAAGGTCAGACTTAATCATCTGACAGTCCTCCACCTTATCAACAACACGAAGGAACTTTAAATCGTCGGCATAAAGAAGACACTCGCAGTGTTCAAACGCGGACACAACATCGTTCACAAACAGCAAAAACAGAACTGGACCCAGATGAGAACCCTGAGGGACTCCAGATGGCACTCCAATCTCACGCGAGGTAACCCCGCACAATCTCACCCTCTGAGTTCGGTTGCTGAGATAGGATTTAATCCAGCGAAAGTAAGCGCCACACACTCCCAGAGCTTCAAGTTTCTTCAGGAGTAAATCATGGCATACACTGTCAAACGCTTTTGACATGTCGGTGTATATAACGTCGACTTGAAATCCCTTCTCAATATTTCCACTAAGATAGTCCTGGAATTCGGCCAAATTAGTGGTAGTTGACCTACTCTTGTAAGATCCATGTTGTTTAGAACTTATATAGTGCTTGTAAGTGTTAAATATTTCATCTGTTATTATAGATTCGAATATCTTCGGAATGATTGAGAGCAGAGAAATGCCTCTATAGTTACCAATATCATTCTTGGAACCACTTTTGAAGATAGGGAAAAGAGTTGACTGAATTATCAAACGACTCCCGAAAGATTATTTGAAGTGGCTTGGCCAATGCCGATGCACACTTCTTCAGAAAAAAGGGAGTAAGGACCAGCACCCTTTCTGGCATCCAATGAATTCATCTTCTCCAGGATCTCTTCGACCGTGAAATTGTGCCCTAACAAAACACTATAAATATTCTCCGGAATATCAGGTATTGAGCTCCCGGATAAATCGGTGTAACATGACTCAAAATGGTCAGCAAATGCATTGGTAATGTCTTGGGCTGTCCTTCTTGCATGACCCTGATATTTCAAATACTTAGGATTAGGAATGCCACTATCCTTTCGTAAGCTGTTGATGTACGACCAAAAGTACTTAATATTAGATTGTATCATCTGTTCTGTATTAGTTACAAACAACAAGTAGCAGAGATCAATCAATTACTTTGTTTCCCGCCTAACACCAATGTATCTTTCATAATCATGTGGTTGGCCAGATCTTTTGTATTTTTGTACAGTCTGTTCTTGATAGATATTAGTTTTTTCAGCTCGGGACTGTACCAGGATGGACATTTTTCATGTGTAATAATTTTAGATGGAACAAATTGGTCGATTACTACAGCGACTACCTCATAAAATTTCTGGACTATGTCATCAACATTTTTCAAATGGAGAATATTATCCCATTGGACCGACGAAAGATAATGTTGAATACTGTCAAAATCAGCGCGCTCAAACAGGTGTACAGTGGTCCCCACTTTATTAACCAGAAGGGGCATAGATTCTTGGGTAAATTTGACCTCCAATGCTGGATGATAATGGTCAACTCCAGTCAGTGGACTATCTGTAGGGGACACCTCAATGTCATTGGAAACATCAGTAAACACCAAATCCAAGGTTTTGCCAAATTTGTTTGCAACTGGGTTGACGGGTTCCAGTTCTAGGTAGAAAATTGTGCCCAGAAGCAGTTCTGCTTCGGCAGAGTTGAACTCAATTGGCACTAAATGTGCTTCCTCATATCCCCATGAGATGTTGGGTAGATTAAAGTCACCAAAAATCATCATTTTTGCATTTCGATGGTTACTTCGTAGTCGCTCAGCAGTGTCACAGAAACTCTGATAGGCGTCCAGATTAGAGCTTGGCGGAAAATAAACAACACCCATCAGCACAAACTGTCCATAAATCTCAGCATGTACCCAGAGATCCTCAAATACATTACAAGAGCTACCGTGCAGAGCCCTTGATGAAAACTGTGACTGCACTGCAAGCAAAACACCGCCACCCCTCTCGCAATTTGGTGCTGCATAATTTATATCGCTTCTGAAGACCGAATATCGTGACTCAAATAGTTCAGCACTCATTATACTCTCGGAAAGCCAGGTCTCTGTAAATATAATGCAGTCAAAGTTCGATGCCCGGACAGCCAATGACACGTCCACGGTCTTCGTGCCCTCTAACGTTCTGATAGTAAAAGCGTAATCTCGCCGATCCGTTTACAGTTGATGCTATGCCTGTTGCGTTTGACCGCGAGGTAGAGGAAAAATTGACTCAGAAACAATTTGCGTTGGATGCGGTTGAGAAGGTTGCATTTGGGAAGTCTCTCCATGAATCGTTGTAATTGTTGGATGAGTTTCAAAAGAATAGTTCTTATTAATAAAGTTGCGACATAAATGACTAATAAGCTCTGCTTTTCCACTGTAATAATTAAGATGTTGCCGCATAGTGAATGTGAGTGGCAGAAAATGCACATCTTCATGCTTGAGCAAACTGGCCAAAAAACATTTTGGTCATGAATAAAATTATTCAAAATCGGTCTATCTCTCCAGCGTGGAGCACCTACAACTATAAGATTGGTGTTGCAACAAGCTGTATACAGACGTTTTACCTGCTCTGATTTAACTGGCACTCCCTTTAAAGCGTTTTCTGGACCCAAGAATAAAACAGCATAATCACTCTTGGTAAACTTCATGGTATAGGATATGCATTCAGAAACCAGTTCTTCAAACAAAAAAAAGTTGCGCCACTGGCAGTTGATGTCAAATGAATTTTGTGTGCACTGTCTAAACATGGCAGTACTTCCCCTAACACTCACATTCCCCACTATCAACAGTTGGCTCTTTCGATTAGTGATTCTATGAGCACCAGGGCTCAGATGGCGTACCTGCGTTTCGCTGCTCGTGCACATACGTCCCCTTTCATGTGAATGATTTGATTTCTCTTCAAGTCTAAATATCTCCTGATTTAGCGCTTTTATGTCTTTAACATAGCCTTCATTTTCCTTCTCCAGTGTTTCAATAGCAACAATCATGCTCCTATTAAGTTTATTCAGCTCCGACACTTCAGTCTTAAACTTATCTTTAGATTCCGTGCAATTCTCTATCGTCTTTATCAGCTCTTGGTTTTTAGCTTCTAATTTTAGCAGTTCCCTCTTAAGAGCCTCTATCTTTTTGTTTTGTTTATCAAGCTCGGCAGTAAGCTTCGTTTCTGCCTGACAAACATCATCTTCAAAGGCCTGACTGTTTCGCCTAAGTCGCCGAATATGTGTGTCCTTTTCCTTTATTTCCTTTTTGAGACTTTCAATTTCTGATGAAAAAATTTGTTCCTTTTGTTTATTCATTAAGTCTTTTTCTTGACATTCCAGGGAACAATAAATTTTATATCCTCCAAGATCAATTGTCTTCCCAAAGCGTTCCAAACAGCTGGGATGAAAAACACTTAGACATACTATGCAGCAGTAATTTAACAAATCATTATTTTTGCAACACTTGAAGTTTCGCAACATTTTGTCAATAATGAATATGAATGGTATTTTATGAATGGTACTTTATGGATGGTATTTTATGGGACACCAGAAATGTGTATTATTGGAACGTAGTTGATCACCCATGCATGTAAACAAACATTCACGCCGTCGAATTCCAACAGTTTTATGGCATTTTCTGGCAAGCTAATAATCACTACCGAGAAAATAAAATTATTGTAACATGCACCGACAATAAACAAATATATGTATATACTTTTTCACAATTAAAAACTCGTAATTATGTCAAAAACAACATTTAAATGTCGAACAATGCAGTCGACGTCACATCACAAGCTGCGTTCGTGTGAGTTTCAAATACAAAAATGAATATTTTTCCTTGAAACTTAGAATTTCGAATTTTGAAACTGGAAATAAAATTTTCTTTCTTATTTTTAATATTAAAATTTAGGGTTTTTTGAAACTCGAAATATGGTATTTTTTAATTTTTGGCCTTCAAACTGAAAATTAATGATTTTTAATGCTGACTGAAACTGAAAATTAAAGTTTTTTTTTTTCAAAGAATTAACTCACATTTTTATTTTCATATTCGAAATTCTGACTTGAAAACTAGACGAGAGTTTTCTTTAATTCTGACTTTGAACATCGGCTTATGCCTAATTCAGATGTTCAAACTCGGATTCAAGTCTGATTCTCACTTTTAAACTCAGTACTAGGTATTCTTCCTTAATTCCGACTTAACGTTGGACCCTAACTTTTAGTTGGATTTTTATTTATTAATTGAAAATTCGGAGTTAAGGTATGCCCTTAATTCTGATTTTCCATCTCAGAATTAAGATATTTTTTCTTAATTGCGATGTGAAACACTTACCTGGAGCTCTTGTATAGCAATATGCGTAATTATCAGTATTTACAGTGTAAGTATCGAATGTCCAAGTATCGACTGTGTAACAGTTTTGAAACTGCGCCACCAGCATACTGTCCACTGGTTCGTTGCCACCAATTCCATAGTCAGTGTAAAGATTAGCCTGTATATGACAGAAAATTAGAATAATAATCTATTTAGTAAATACCTCTTGTATTTTTAATTTCTATATAGTCTATTCAGAAATGTTTGACAGCATACAACCTCAATTACAATTACAAATACTTAAAACGCATAGAATACATACTGCTGAATCTCTCACAATCACTAAAATGCAAACACCACCATATGAAATAGAACAATGGTCATGGAAGAAATTACATGGAAAGCACTTATACATTATTAGCAACGAGTGTATCATCATGAGGATGAGGGAATCATCACCTTGTCGCTGGCTCAGTAACCTTATATCCAGGGAGCGATGCCGGCGGTAGCATAGCTACCGGTAGGGCCACCCATGCCGGCAAGGTCTCGAAGAGATTAAGGAAAAGCTAAGAAGATTCCCACGCAGCTTCTGTCCCAGAATGGGCGGCTGCACTGGTGAAAGGCCGCAGTTTCACCAAAATCGGGCTATAGCGCGAGAAGAATGACTTTGAAACGGTATAGTACCTAACACGGAAATGCGCTGCTGAATCAGCAAATACCGTTTTGCCACTGCGGCACAGAAAAGGAACGGAACCCTTACTGTAAATTACTTTCCAAAAATCTTAATGGCAGACAAACCGATAAAATGGCCGTCAGTCCGGGGCACTCCTTAAGTGGGGAGAGGGTGCGAAGAATACCCCCGTTATCAAGGAAACACAGATAAAATCAAGATATATGACAATATAGTACGTATCGCCATCTGGAACGTACGTAGCTTGTTTATGCCAGGGAAATTGGCGAACACTGAGGCTGAGATGAACAGAATGAATATCGATATACTAAGTCTAAGTGAGGTTAGATGGCCTGGTTCTGGAAGGCAAAAAACAAGTAATGGATACGTTTATTATTCAGGAGGCACTGACCCAGAGCATCGATATGGAACAGCCATACTCGTTTCGGATAAAGTAGCACAGTCGGTCATAGACTTCATTCCTTTGAGCGATAGAGTAGCTCTATTAAAATTACAAACAACTCACAGAGATTTAAATATAATTCAAATATATTCCCCAACAAATGACAAACCAAATCAGGAAATCGAAGAATTCTATAACAAAATAGATGAAGTAATGCGGCTCACAAAGAAGGGAGAGATAACGATGATAATTGGAGATTTTAATGTCAAAATTGGCCGTGGTGCTGAGGGGGATAGCATAGGGGCATACGGTCTTGGCGAAAAGAACAGTAGGGGAGACATACTTGTGCAATTCTGGTGCAGAAAATAACCTTTCAACCTTCTAATCCCTAACACCTTTTTTAAACAGCATGCAAGAAGACTATACACCTGGAGGTCACCTGCAGACAGGGAGGAAAAAATTGTCCGGAATCAGATTGACCTTATTTTGCTCAGCCTAAACTTCAAAAGGTATATGAAATCTACAAAAACCTACCCTGAAGCAGACTTCAGCAGTGATCACAACCCTGTCGTGTTAGACTTTAGACTCAAGAGATTCCTGAGAGGTAAAAGAGAAAAAAACGTCAAAAAAATAGACATCGCACGATTGAATAACCCCGAGAAAAAGAAAGAGATAATTTTTAAGATCGAAAAAGAACTAGAAATGGTAGAGGTATCCGTACGGGGGGAGGATGTTGAAAAGACATGGAATGATTTAAAAACTAAAATAACAAATATCCAGGAAAAAGACATTGGATTCACGGCAACCAACAAAAAACAGGAATGGATGACACAGGAAATATTAGACCTCATGAATGACAAACGGAAGTACAAGACAAATCCGACAGAAAACAAACGTTTAAATATGAAAGTAAAATAATTTACAAACAGACACAGAAAACATCAAGGAGCAATCTTAAGAGACGATAATAACGAGATAACTTTAGCAGTAGAAGCTAAGCTTGCGAGATGGAAAAAATATATCGAAACACTTTTTAATATTAATGATGTCAGACCTTGCTCCCCACCACCGATAGATCACATATTGAATGAAAAGGCTCCAGAAATAACCAGAGACGAAGTTGTTCATGCAATAAAAGCACAGAAAAACGGAAAAGCTACCGGTCCCGATAAAATCAACGTTGAAATACTTAAATTAATTGCAGATAATGAAAGTAAAAGCCTGGATTTAATAACAGCATTATTTAACAAATTATATAGCTCATGCAAGGTACCGTCAGATTGGCTTAAATCAACATTCGTAACCCTGCCAAAGAAACCCAATGCCTCACAATGTGATGACTATCGGATGATAAGTCTTATGTCCCATGTCCTGAAAACCTTTCTTAGAATCATCCACACGCGAATCTACAGGAAGTGCAAATATCAGATGGACAACACCCAGTTTGTTGTCCATCTGATATTTGTAGTATTCCGAAACGGACTCGGAACGCGTGAAGCACTCTTTTCCCTAAATGTAATGACGCAAAGGTGTAGAGACATGAATGTAAATGTATTTGCATATTTCATAGACTATTGAAAGGCGTTCGACTGTGTTAATCATCAGAAGATGATCGAAATTCTAAGAACAACCGGAGTTGACGAACAAGACCTACGTTTCATATCAGAACTTTATTTTCATCAAACGGCCGTAGTAGAGATGGGACAATCGACATCGGAAGATATGCAAATCAGACGGGGTGTTCGACAGGGTTGCGTCTTGTCTCCACTCCTGTTTAATCTGTACTCGGAAACTATATTTAGAGAAGCACTGGATGGAGTCCAAGGCGGAATCAAGATCACTGGAACCCCAATAAATAATATCAGGTATGCCGATGATACGGTTACAATAGCCTACGATGTACAAGAACTACAAAGCATCATAGATTCCGTAGTACACTATAGCGAGGTGTTTGAATTACATCTCAATGTCTCCAAGACCAAACTATTGATCTTTTCTAAGACTCCAATAAATGCACACCTGCGTGTCAAGGGACAAACAATCGAACAAGTGACCTCAATAAAATATTTGGGAGTTAACATCAATAGTCAGTGCGACCCGAAAAGGGAAATACTTTCAAGGATTGAGCAAGCGAGAAAAATCTTCATGAGTATGAAACAATTTTTTACAAGACTGGACCTCAGTGGACTCAGAACTCGAATGATCAGATGCTACGTCTTCTCTGTCCTACTCTATGGATGTGAAAGCTGGACACTACGTTCACAGACCGAAAAGAGAATAGAAGCCTTCGAAATGTATGTGTATAGACGGATGCTGCGAATTTCATGGGGGGGATCACCAACGATGAAGTACTCCAGCGCATGCACAAACAAAAAGAACTACTGAACACCAACAAGGAAAGAAAAATGCAATACCTGGGTCATGTGATGAGTGGTGATAAATACGAAATATTACGCCTCATAATAGAGGGCAAATTACAAGGGAAAAGATCAGTAGGAAGACGCCAGAACTCATGGCTAAAAGATTTAAGGAGATGGTTGGACCGCTCGTCTGCAGAAATCTTTCGTGCTGCAGTTTCCAGAGCTACAATTGCCATTTTGATCGCCAACCTTCGGCAGGAGAGGGCGTGGTAAGAAGAAGAATAATATCCATAAAGAAGACACACACAAGTGGCTACAGAAAAGATAACTCTACCCAGAAACAAAGGGTTTCATATTAACGATACAGGATTCAGTAATAGCGATAAATACGAAAAAGACAGATGTTCTGGAACGAGTTGGTAAAAGAGATATGGCGGTAGTTATGGGAGATTTCAATGCGAAGGTCGGCAAAGGGACAGTAGGAAAAATCGTCGGAGATTATGGACTTGGTGAGAGGAACGAAAGAGGATAACGCCTTATACAATTTTGTCAAGAAAACAACATGATTATTACTAATACGATTTATAAATTACCGTATGAGAGGCTCTATATGTGGAAAGCACCAAGCGACAGAGTAGATAAAATAATCAGAAATCAAATTGATTATATTCTGATCAACGAAAGATACCGCAATGCCATCAAATCGGTGAAAGCTTATCCAGGAGCAGATGTGTCTTGCGATCATAATCCATTAATTGCTAGAGTGGAACTGAAACTTAAAAAAGTAACAAGACCTAATCCGAGGTGTAAAATCAATACAAGGAAATTACAAATACAGGACGTACGTGAAAAAATACAACAGAAAATATATAAAAATCTAGAGAACAGAAACGAAAAGACAGACGACATCAACCAATTATGGGAAACCTTGAAGGAATGTATAATACTCGGTATATACAACCTTGTAAAGAAACTCTACTGAAACCTAGAAGAATGAAGAATGAATGGATGACAGATGATATCTTGGACATGATGAACGAATGAAGAACACATAAACATCGAGACAAAAGCAAATGCAAAGAAATTAACAAAAACATCCGAATAAAAATAAGGGATGCCAAAGAAAAATTCTTTGAAGAAAAGTGTCAAGAAATTAAAAACTCCAAGAATCATTTGACTCATTCAACTTACACAAAAAAGTTAAAGAAATGGCAGGTTTAAACAAGAAACATCAGACATCTACTCTGTTGGATAAAAATGGACGAATTTAAATGACTACCGAAGAAAAATTGAACAGATGGGGAAGAATATACCAAAGAGCTGTTCGATGACGAAAGATTGCCACCAGTAGACCAACTTCCAACTGAAGATGAAATGGGTCCTACAATCACAAAAGAAGAAGTACTGTGCGCCATGAAAGCGATGAAGAATGGAAAAAGTCCTGGGCCAGACGAAGTACCCATTGATCTACTTAAATGTATTGACGAGGAACATATTAATACAGTGGTAGAACTGTTTAATAAAATCTATTCAACTGGAACTATACCTCGGGATTGGTTAACATCAATATTCAATTCAACCAAATGCCAAAGAATGCAGTGATCATCGTACTATAAGCCTTATGTCACACACACTTCAGTTATTTCTTAAAATAATTCATAAAAGAATAAGTCCAAAGTAAGAACTAGACAGAAGTGAAACACAGTTCGGCTTTCGACAAGGACTGGGTACTCAGGAAGCTCTATTTGCGTTTAATGTTCTCATTCAGAGATGTCTGGATGTGCTTGTTTTTTAGACTACAATAAACCATTCGATTAATGAGCGTTTTAAAGTCGAAACACCCAAGATTTACGAATCATTTCTAATTTATACTATAACCAGCAAGCAACCATCTCTGTAGAGCAACATACATCAGATAAAATAAATATCGCGAGAGGAGTTAGGCAAGGATGCGTTATGTCTCCTACACTCTTCAATGTCTACTCTGAAGACATTATTAAAAGAGCGCTAGAAGAAGAAACTGGAGGAATAAAAATCAAGGGAACGCCAGTCAACACCATCCGATATGCCGATGATACGGTGATTATTGCGGAATGCATTGAAGATCTTCAAAGATTAATGGATAAAGTGGTGAAATGCAGTAAAGACTATGGCCTAACGTTAAATGTCAAAAAACAAAAATTTATGAGGATATCGAAACGCCCACAAAATCACGATATTTGATGACAAATGGGAAAAGACTGGAACAAGTCCACAAATTTACATATCTCGGCACCGTCATCACCTCAAATAATGATTATACTACCGAAATCAAAGCAAGGATTGAGAAAGCAAGAAGTACTTTTATAAAAATGAAGACAGTACTATGCTCACGAGAACTAAACCTAAATTTGAGGATGAGGCTAACAAAGTGCTATGTATTCACAACCCTGTTATATGGAACGGAAGCATGGACAATAAATGCAGCAATCCAAAACAAACTCAATGCGTTTGAAATGTGGATATATAGAAGGATGTTGAAAGTATCTTGGATTGACAAAATAACAAACGAGGAAATCTTGAGTAGAATGGGTAAACAACGGGAGGTCATAGAAACTATACAATACAGAAAACTGCAATATCTTGGTCATATAACCAGAGGAGTGAGATACAGTCTGCTACGAGTGATTATGCAGGGGAAGATAGAGGGAAAACGCAACGTAGGAAGAAGAAGGATTTCATGGCTGCGAAACCTTCGAGATTGGTTCAACTGCACATCAAATGAACTTTTTACAGCAGCCGCATCTAAGGTCAAGGTGGCCATGATGATTGCTAAACTCCATCGCGGAGACGGCACCTAAAGAAGAAAATGACCTATGCAGAAAATGTAAACGCCAAGAAGCAATAGCAGATGTAATAAAAAATGCACAATACCAGCGCGCACATCATATACAAAAGCACTATCAACCGATAACAATATCAGCAAAAAAGACACTGAAAAAAAATGGGTGTAGGTATTCCCTTGGCAATAGAAGTGGAAAGAACTTGAAAATATAGGGTGGATGCATGTAAATTAGACAGAAACTACTTGATTTGTTATGCAAAGGTATATTTTCCTTATGCAATTGCTCCCTACAGTATAATTAAGGTTGTATGCTGTCTGTCAAACAAGTCGTTTGCATAACATACTTTTAGATACTGGATTACTCCTGTTCCGTTAACGCCAATTTCATATTCACTATACAGAGGATTCCTTTTGCCAATTATGTCCATGTTATCGTCGAAGTTCATCCACATTCTAACGGGTTTTTGAAGTTTGATGGCGGCCAGAGCAACCGCAGCGCACAAGTAACTATTTCTAGTTATTTTTGCCCCGAAGGCTCCTCCTAATCGTCTAACAAATACATTTATCCTAAAAAAAAATTGCTACTAGATTGGCTTATTTCTACAGCTATTAAGTTTCTATCGTATTTTTCGCTAACCCATTAGTGCATACGGATCGATTTATCGACCTTCGATATTTTGGTCGATACTGACGACATCTCTATCAGTATTGAATCTATAACGATCTAACAGTTTTCTGGGAGGATAAACAAATTGGTTCAGCCCAAGAATAATAAACTAGAGAAGGATGGGTATTTTTTCGCTGACAGCTGGTTTGTAGTGACGTAACCACGCGACGATTTTGGAGAGAGACTGAGCATACATATGGCAAAGACGTACGGGCAAGACTATTTTTCTGGGAGCCACCATTTCTGGTACTGATACTGATGCATTCGTGATTCTTATTATCCAAAAAATTCAAATTTATGGATATTTGTTCGGTTTATTTCTATAATCAGTAGGTTTTATTTCACCAAATTCTCTGGTTCTTATACATTTTATTTTAACTTTCAGATTATCGTTATCACAACTAATTGATTATTTGGAAGAAGATGAGGTAGATAGTGGTAATATAGACATTACTCCGCCTGAAAATGGTGGAGATACTGATATTGACAGTGATTTGTCCGATGACAAAGACAATGTGGGAAGTATCTCTCATGTGGGTCCTGCTATGTTGAGAGTGGAGAGCGAGTATGTTCCCCTGAAGCCTTCGGGTTTCAATCTGACCTCCGACGAGGAATATGAATCGGATGACGATGTTCCATTGACAACTCTGTTCCTTAATGCAACTTCTAACTTGAAGAACGATAGTGAAAGCTCCACCACAAAGAGACCGAAAATTGAAGCAGGGACCAACAAGGAAGCAAATTTCTTCTGTCACGGTAAGTGTTGGATTTTGTATCAAAAGTCATATTTCAGCACTTTATGCACTAATGGGTTAAGCCTTACCTTTGGGATGGCATATTTAAAAATTGTGAAACGACTCCTTGAACGTGGTTCATCCACTGAGTGCCTGCATAGATATTTAGCCCATCTTCGGTGGGCACGACCAGACAATTTTGGTTTTCCATGTGGAAATGATACTGACTCCGTAGATTGGTACTGCCTTTGATTACTGCCTTCACGTCCTTAGCTAAGCCATATTAGATGAAGCAGTTACAACATATTATATCTAGTAAATACATTTAGAAATTCTACATGATAAACTCTCATAATCTGTTTCTCTAACTTGGTCCACTACTAAACGTATGAAAAAAAAAATAACTGAAATAAATCAAAATAAACTAACCTTTCCTCCTCGGTACAACAGACGTTTGATGAGTGATTCTGCTGATGACGTTTCGCTTTAAGACTTCTTGGACTGTGAGTAACGGTTCCGTTGTTGGCGGGGTGGTGGTGATAGTTACTAAAGAAGCAGCAGATCGGGCGACATCCTGAGTGGTCGCCACCAGTATACCGACTGGTTGAGAAAAATACTGAACCTGGAAAACCGACTCGAGAATAGAACTAAAATTATATAAAAAAAATCTATATTTTATATCTATTTATGCATTAGAATAATAATGAGAGTGGTCATCACGACTAATAGCGTGCTAACCGAATAGTAATCGAATAATAATTTATATGCGGCGACTTAGGAGTTTTGAGTGTTGTAATTTTAATAGCTGGGCCCGTGCTTATTCCAGATGTTTCGAGAACAAAACAAGTCTTGAAAGTTGGTATAAAAAGCTAAAAATCTTTGGAAAAGAGTTAGTCCGAAAAACGTCTCTACGCGCGATAGCACGTTACGCTGCCCAAAAATATGGGAATTCAATAAGTAGTTACCTCATAACCATCACAAGTTGTAGAACGTCACTATGCCCGACAAGGGACCGGAAAAGAAAATAAATCTATTCAAAGTTCGTGTCTCCTATATCCTATGAGAAATAATGCTGACTAACTCAACTTCAGCCAAAACAAAACTGATAGAAAGATGTTTAATCTTGGAGAAGTTTACTTCAACAATAAAAATATATTCGTGGAGTAACTTACAGTTCCGCTGCAAAATACTTCTTCCGGGACAGTCTGGTCGAGGTTTTTAATTGCAATTGAATTAAGGCCCGGTATATCTTTGGCCGAATAAAACGCCACAACCCCATGAGTGCCAAGTGCTCTCGCTGCATCTATACCGGTGATAACAGATCCTGGAGTGGCTTGAGCTTTCACAAAAATGCCGTGCAATTGTCCCGGTAGGTCTGGCATGTCCAACAGATACTGGGCTTGACCTGGATAAGATTAAGAAAACTTGTGATAGATGTAATGTAAGGTTCTTACTATCTTCTTTTCCCAGTGTTTGGTGGCCAAAAAGTAATTTTCTGTCAGTGGCGCAACCAATTAGTATAAATTAATGTCACGGGACAGATTATTAAAAAGGCGTTGTAGTTTTTGAAGTTCTATTGCCAAAATTCTTTTGGTTGCATCTTCGGATTTATTGAATTGAAGTACCTAAGTGTCAAAATAGTTAAAACATTTTTATGTTCAGATAAAATCTTAAAAATTATTTAAGGCAAATATAGATCGATTTTAAATTGTTGTTTGAAATTTCTAACTTTTGATGTGATTTACGTCTGTTTGCTAAATATTTTCAAAAGATAATAATAGATTAATTAAAATTTAAATTTTGATTGATTCTGTAAGGTAAATGAAATTAATTTTGTGTAAATATAACTATAATTCTATAAACTCAAGTTAAGCTTTTTCCAAAAAATACATATTTATGCTTTAATCGAAATCAAACTAGATTTTAGATTCATTATTAAGTTAAAGTTGATTCCATGCAATTGAATTTAAACTTTTTCTAAAAGGTAAAGATTTCTGCTTCAATCCATATTTAAGATTTGACTAATTCTTTAAGGTACAGTTCTGTTCATAAAAAAGTGGGACAGCGTTTGTACATTGTAAACCTGCCTGTGATGTTCCAAATTTCAAAATAAAGTGGTACAGATTTGGCATTTAGCAGATTTCCGCCACAAATTTAAAAAAAGTCGGTTTTACAATCTCAGAAACTTGTTATTTAAATAATTATCAATAAATGAACAGTGTATTTAAAAAAAAAACCTTAACAGTAAACAACAACAACAAAATATTTTAAATAAAAATAATAATTTAGAACAAACAGTTTCTAATTAGTACTTAGTCATTGCACCATTTTTCCCTATGGCATCATTTAACCGGGTAGGTATTGAGAAATACAAGTTTGTAATTAAGTTTGGGGTTGTTTCGGTTAGTCCCTTCCAGGTTTTTACTATTTTAGCAACAAGTGCATCTCTATTTTGCGGTCTAAATTGTGAATCATACATTCTTTTAGTCATTAAACCCCATATGTTTTCTATTATATTAAAATCGGGGCTTTTCGCGGGCCATAATAGGGTCTCTATATTATTCTCTTGGAACCACTCTTTGATTATTGCAGCGTTATGCACGGCACATTTATCATGTTGAAATATAAACTCATGGTTCGGAAAATGTTCTAAAACACTGGGTAGCATAATATTTTCTAATATATTCCGATAGTTGACCGCATTGAATCTTTCCTCCATAATCCAACACACCCCAAGTCCTTGGTAGCTGATCCAAGCCCATATATTGACTGAAAATCGTCCTGATAGATCGGAACTATTAATATAGGATGCTTCAAACCTAGTTCCACGGAGTCTGTAAACCCTTACGTGACCGTTAAATGTCGACTGAAACATTTTTTCATCAGAAAATACGAGTTTATCCCAATTTTCACGCAATGTATTGTTTAATGCGAAAAGAACTCTTGCCTGAACTTATACCTGTCCTCTTTTAAAATATATTTTTTAGCAGCGACATAATTTCCTACAGGCGATTCTTTTATTCTGCGACATGCAGTTGGTCTTGAACCAAATAAATGTGTTTGCTCTATTGCATTTCACGCTACTTCAAAGGGGTGATCCTGCAAGTACTCGACCAAAGCTGCATCTTCTTGCAGTGTGATTCTAGGTCTTCCGAGAGGCTTTTTCTTGTCGAGGGTTTCAAAAACCTCCCATCTATTCTTTATTTTTTTGAACGGTGTTTTTATTTCTATTCATTAAACGGGCAACTTCTCTAACTGGCACACCATCTTCTAGATAAACAATTATTTTAGCCCTTTCAACGTAGCTTAACTGAGGCATTTTGTATTTAATTTTAAAAGCTTCGCAATAATTCCTTCAAACTATGTTTTAAAAGTTAATTTAAAACTGACGAATATTTTAATGTCACCCTGACTTTTGAAAGTGACATTTTTTGAAAGTCTGATTTACACTAGTGTAAAATCGCTGTCCCACTTTTTTATGAACAGAACTGTACAGTTGTGTGCATTAAAAAGTCGTACAGCAGTTATAGGCTATCGTAAATCAGGCTTAATTAAACTTCTTATGGACTTTGACAAGTAGTGTCAAAATTCAAACATTTTTTCAGTAAACTTGCTTTTAACATTTTTCTAGTGCAATGCCTCAACCAGATAATTTAAAACGAGCTCAAATAGTTGTTTATTTACAAGATGGTATGCATATAAGCACAGTATAGGCAAGGAACAGTAACGTCAGTGAGCTCAAATCCCTTGAAGTATTGAGATCAAAGAGCACCGGCAGGCACCTGCTTGCTTGACTTTGCCGTCGTTGGATCACGTCCTATACGAGGGGACGTGCATTTCGTTAAATTTTATTGTCGCATGGAGTCAGTTTCTACTAATAAGTCATTTACAATTTAATTATTTTATAATTTCATTCGACACTCTAATTTTAATATATTTAGAAATAATATTTAGATTATAGATGCTTCACGACAGGTTCTTAAAAATGTGTGAAAGTTCAAATGATAATAAAACAATAAACAAGGCATTTAATAACAAGTTTTGTGTAATGTAGCTTATACTACAAAAATATTAATTTCTTCGAAATTGAAGACAAGTTTAGTACAAACCCAAACTAATATAACTCTATGGTATTTAGTAACACAAAACATAGTATACGCAAAGTTTGTGTAATAACTTTTTTCTACGACTGCCCTGAAAATAGACAAAAACGCACTAACAACTGCTCTTGAAAACTGGACATTTCAAACATCGTGTGAAAAGTATACTTTGCACACGGCGTATGCAAAGTATACTTTTCACACACTTATTCGGGTATTTAGATTAAAGGGCTTCGTCTCCGATTTAAGCTTCGCCCTCAGACATCCCATTCCCAGATCTCTAAAAAAGGGGGCCCAATTTTAGGGCTTCACCCCCCAGTAGCTCATTTTTGCAAAACTGTAGAAAATGGGTCTCTCATACCAGGGCCCCCCTTTTAAGGCTTGGGGCCCAATTTTAGGGCTTCGCCCCGGGGCTCCATTATAAAATCTGTAAAATAGTCCTCCCGTGCCATAGGCTCCATTCTAGGGTTTCGCCCCCCTGGGGCCTCATTTTAGGGCTTCGCCCCCAGAGTCTCTTTTTCAAAATATTTAGAAAATAGAGACCCCACACCGGTGGCCCCATTTTAGGACTGTGTCCCTTGTTATAGTTTAGCGAGAATCTCTTAGTTACGTAGTTTCTTTCGCTAGGAATAAAATTTTCTGATAAATCAATAATAAAAATTTTCCCATATAGGTAACATGTAATTTTCTACCACACTCCCAGTGAGGCACCCAGACCCTGTATGTAGCAGTCGTAGAAAAAGTATAGTGTGCTACACGTGTTGAAAAGACTTTATGGCACTCGTCTACGGCTCGTTTCACCAAACTGTCTCATTGGTGTGAAAAGTCTTATTTTCAGCACTTGTTGCACAATATACTACTTTTATTTTGCGTTCAAAATGATCCCATTTTGATACGCAAATGCGTGTCGAAAAGAACTTCTTTTCGATACGGCTTTTGTTGACTGGTTGCTAGGATATTAACAAAATTGTTAAATGTCAAGGCCCACTAGCAAAAATTTCGACACCGCTTTCAATAGGATTTCTAGTAATAATGACGTCAAAAATGACAATATGGCCGCCCAACTGTTGATCGGGACTAGATTAATAGTTTTCATTAAAAAACCTGCAAAATTGAAAAAAAAGTATAAAATACACGTTTTAAAAGACATTTAGCGCACTCGCACGTCGCACATTAGGAAACTCCGCGCAAGCGGGTCGTTTCCTAATTTAGTGACCATGCGAAAAAATATGGTATTTTAAAACAAGTAGCTTAATATACTATTTTTTCACTATTAAAAAACGGTTCTTTATAGGCCGGAATCGGCGTCTTAGACTTAGATACGTAAACTACATATTTTCAGGCCCATAATAGTTTTATAATCTGAGCTACAATCCCTTCTACAAAAATAAACGACCCCTTTATGGTCACTACTCCCTTAACAACCGTAATTGAAATTTGGGGAAATGATGATGGTGTTTTTCCATTTGTAATTGCATTGTTTTGGTTTATTTAGATATAAAATATTTTCGTTTTTATTGGTTCCACCCCTATGCTATGAATTGGAACTATAAGTTTAATCTTACATTTTATGATTAGCACAAAACCAAATGGTTTGAAAAGGGAACATGATTGATTAAGGAATGTATGGAGTGTACAATTTTATGAATAATATTTTCATGACTAATTTTTATCTCATCCCTTTTTAAAAAAACCAAGTAGGTAGGTATTTTATTATAGATAATATTTACTCATACCTGAAAGGATCTTTTATTTTTTACCATCAGTTTTACCGAAATAGTTATCCACTGCACAAAATCCATCCATCGTTATAGAAAACGCAACAACAGTCCCTAAATAATGTCTCCCTCGCCCTCGTATATTACGTTTGTGCTAAAACTCCACAAAGTTTCTGCAAGTCTATGAGAAAACTGGATTGAACCGCTCTTACCTCAGGCGGCAAAATCGAGATTTTTATGCATTTGACGCTACCGTTCATTAATTCTACCGTGATATAAGGTATATAGCTCATATTATAAATGTGAATAAGAAGACCGTGCAAAACATAAAGCACAAATGGGAGACCGAAGGTAACGTAAATGGAAAAAAGCCAACTGGGAGACCCAAAATAAGTACACAAGAACAAGATAATGCACTCTTGCGGTATTTGGAGGACAATCCCTTTGAAGAAGCGCGGAATGCTATTCATACAGCATTTCCTGCATCATACAGCATTTCCTGCATCACGATCGACAGCGAGTCGCAAAATTAAAAAATCGCATCTAAAAAACTATGCTGCTGCCAAAAAGGTAATCCTGGGAAATGAACATAAACAGGCAAAAGTTATTTTTGCTCTAAATAACATTTTTCGTGAAAATTGGAATAGTGTAGTATTTACAGATGAAAAAGTTTTCAGAATATTTTCCCGATCAAAACTTTATATACCAACAAGATTCAATCATCCACAATGCAGCGATCATAACAGAATGGTTTGAACGGTAAAATATAGAGCGACTAATGTGGCCTGCCAAAAGTCCCGACATTAATATTTTGGAAAATCCTTGGGGCCTTATGACTAAAAAAATCTACACAGTTAACTTCCGTTCAAACGCAAGGAATGAGATGATAAATTTCATAGAAGAAACGTGGGACGAACTAGCCAATAATCCCGACCTGATAAGAAATCTTTATGCTTCGATACCAAATAGACTAAACAAAATAATAGAATTCTTTTTTCGAATGACAGAAGATCACCCGTGCACTTTCCCACTCGTGCAAAAAAGACGATGTAATAGTAGAGGCTGAGGACAATGAAGCGATTCCTGTGGACTTTAATTCGCAATATTCGGTTATTTTTTTAGGTCATTGAGGAGAGAGAAACATACCGACGGAACATTGACGAGTGACGACCTTATTAATTTATCCACGCCTAACTACTCACAGATTAGATATTTATCTCTAACTGAATTATTTGAACTTTTTCTGATGATGAAATGCCTATGTATATATTAGAAGAATCAAAAAATATGCTCTTCTCCTAAATTGCGCAGATCCGAAGGTTTCTATGGAAGAGCTAAGGTGTTTTCTGGACATAATGATACATTCGGGATATAATATTCTTCCACGAAATTAACTAAATTAGAATTCCGGTACTTATATGTGTGGCTAATGAAGTTATAAAGAATGCAATGCGTCGCGACAGATTTTTTGCGCTTCATGCTTTGCGCAGATAAAACAAAAATGGTCCCCACAAATAAAATGTGGCAACTAAGGCCAGTAGTAAAGAAGACTCAAAGT